>APFE030318471.1:2545-36975 GCA_000404065.3 Pinus taeda | reverse complement strand
GTATTTTTTTATTTTTTTATAAGATAGTTTTAGTATGATAATTTTAAATAAGGGGAGGGGTGATTTTCTTCTTATTTCTCTATAAGTCGATAAAGGCTCCATTAATACCAAAGCATTTTATTCAATATAGGTGGCCGAAAAAGATTGTTCCTTTTTTACACTTAAATTGTATGATTTACGTAGCTTTTTCGTCACCTTGAAATTGAGACATTAACGCAAGCGCCCGGTATGTATCCCTTTCAATAACAGACCCTCAAAGGTTTTATTAATACCAAAACCACAAGCTTGGATTTGCTTGGACGTTGTTGAACAACATTCTTCTTTGGCCATGGCTTTTGCTAAGAGTATATTTTTAGCTGGAATTAGCTCTCGTTGCCTAGGTTGGACAGTAGCAACAAGATTCTCTCAAATCACTCAATACCAAGCTGAGACATAAACTATCTCATGCATAATTTAGCTTTAACAAATTGTGTCAGTTTATTTTCTAACAATATTTTTTAAAATTATTTATTTTTAAATAACTCTCAAACAAAATTTTCTCACCTAACCATCTAGTATCAAGTTAAGACTTCGCTTTCTATTCTCTCGACTTAAACTCAAATATATTAGATCTAATTTTGTTTTCATAATTTGTATCCACCTATAACAATAAAATTAACATTTTAATATAGATTTGATGATTCGTTTTTTCTTAAAGAAAAAAACTCAATAAACCTTCTAAATTTTCTCATCAAAATTAATACCATTTTTTATATCTTTCTTTTATAAACTTGACCTCAACCTTTTAATCAATCCAAATTTCCCAATGTTTATTTAAAAACATACCCATCAATATAACTCTTTATAATTATTTTATATTGTCTCTGAAAACTCTGCCAACCCGTCATCTTTCCTTAATTTTTTTCTTTTAATATCATAATAATTTACGTAATAACTTAAATATAATAATCGAACCGTCGTTAAGGAGTCCATATTTAAGGCTCTCAATGAAAATATGGTTCCTATTATATAATGCAGACAACCCATTCCACGGATTATAAATATATCCCAAATACTGTGTTTCATGGTGTTCAATTTTTTTATTTCCATTCAACTCGAGGACTCCTCTATGTGTCCTTTATCATAAATGCATGTTTCTTTTATTAGCCAATTCGTTCAGTTTATTTTATGTATTTAAAAAAATATTTTAAACAATAACAAATTAATTTTTTTTATCAAAAGCATTCAAAATATCTATTAATTAAATTATACGCTTAATTTTAATCAAATAAAATATGAATTATAATATTAGCTAAAAAAATTAAATAAAATTCAAATTTAAGTTTTATATTATTTAAAGAATCGTTAACTAAAACGATATCTAAAATTGTATATTTCCTCCACGAGGCGTAGAGTAAATGGTGATAGAGTATACTGTTAAATCACTTCATGATGTGAAGCTCAACAGTTTGAAACTTCGTGGGTAAAAATTTAGCCATGTTAATCGCTGGTGTAGTGTAGACCAGATGTGAACCCTAGGTGATTTTGATGGCTTAAATGCCCTTGGGTCATGGTTTCTCAAGCCACATATCAAGCTTGAAGTAATCTCTTGAGAACTTAGACAACTTGACAAAAAAAATCGTATATTCCAATGTTGTGGTGCAAGTTAATTCGGCATCTACTATATAACCTATTATGGAAAACACGTCGTAGTGGTTAGTTAGATAAAGTGTTAAGTCAAAATAATGGTAATAATAAAATGTAATGTTTACTCAATTATTAAAGTAATAAAAATAATAAATAGATTCAATTATGTTTCTCACCAAGTTTATCACAAAAAAGCTCACACGAAAAAATATCTTCATGTCAGTTCTCATCATTTTCTAGCTTAGAAATTTAGAGTTCTCAGTGCTCTTGCTACCCGTGCTCTGAGGATTTCGAATGAGAATCACTTGGAAGAAGAAAAATATCATCTTCTAAAGGTTTTTGAAAATAATGACTATAGCAAGCATCAAGGCCTCAAAGCTTTTCAAAGAGCCTGTAAATATTCCAAGGTTAAACCTGCTCGTGATGATATTTTCTCCAATGTGTTGCTTTCGTTTATCCAGGGGACCACAAATAGGATTTCTCATATTCTTAAAAAGAATAAAGTTTATTCCGCTTTCAAACCCATTAATACTATTATAAATTATCTTAGATCCATCAAAGACCCTGTGAACCCTAAAGATATGAAAGGGGTCTACTCTATCCCCTGTTCTTGTGGGATTCCCTACATTGGGAAAACGGATCACTCTATTAGCCAAAGAATTGAAGAACATGCAACAGAAATTAAGCATAATCATTATTGATCCTTAGCTTTGGCTAAACATGCAGAGAAATCTAAGCACCATGTCTGCATTGAGGATTCCCGGTCATTGCAAGAGTTGATCATTTCCATCATAGGAAGCTAAGAGAAGCCATTGAGATTGAGAAACATGCAATCAACCTCAATAGGGATGATGGTTGGAAATTAAGTAGGAGATGGGTTACTACCCTCTCTTCTAGATTACCTTTTTCTTAGTTATTCTAATTTTATAATCAATATTATATAATATTTTATAATAAATATTAATTTTATCTAATCTAGTTTAATTTAAGAATAATAATAATAATAAATTATTTCAATGGTTCTAACATCTAATTTCTAACTACTAACTCCTAACAACTATTTCATAACGGTAATTTTTAATTTTAATTAAATATTACTTTTATTTTTACAGTTAAATTCCTAAAAATATTAATTTTATTCTTCTAATAACTAATTCTTAACAGCTAATTCCTAATGACTAACTCTTGACATAGATACATCCCTATTATTTAAACTTATGGGTATATTGATCTTTCCACCTTTGTCCTGAGGATGAACCACATTAGATGGTTCGAAACATCGACCAAATCTCAATGGTGTGATTAATCTGAAAGATAACTTCATTATCAGATTCAATTCAATTTATTATATTGTAATTTTATTTTATTAACTACATAAATTTATTTTAACTCTATATCATCAAACCTCTCAATATGCAAACCTCTTTTTGAGTGCAAAATAAAAAGTAATAAAGATTTGGTATCGTGTTAATGCCATAAGTAATCTCACTTTCTCTTCCAAGTAACTTATCTGATCTTCTTGACCATGGGATTGTTTTGCTATATCCTTAATTGTGTAGGATCATGCATCAATAACTTTCCCTATCTCTCCAATATCCCTCAAAATCACTTCGAACTCAGTTTCATGGTATTCCATTACATCCACCATGCTTTTCCAAGTTTCTCTTAATGACGTGGATCTTATCTACCACTGTAGCCTCATCTTGGGTCACCGAGCAACCTCTTGTGTTCACCATTCTGACTTACTAATAATAGCCTCCATATGTGGACTTGCTAAGACTCACATAAGTTCTAACCAATTATCCCCTATACCATAAACCAATAGCCAGTCTCCCTTTTCCCTCCTGGAAAACAATCATAGAAAATCCCCTTCGCACTTATGCAATAAAGATGGGCAACTTCACCTCCAACCACTTCCATTGAATTTAGCTTCGACTTCTACTTGAGTGTGGTAAACTGCAAACCAACTTCTTTGTATTTTCTTAGATCCCTTCTTGGACTTCTTGCTCCGATTTGCTTTGGTATGCGCTTTAATGCCACTTCTCATGACCCCAGGGGCTAGATATGGTTACAAGGTGCTTTTGGGCTCACTGTGACCCCTCAAGTGTGCGACACCTTCGTGTTTTGCAACTACCTAGAGTGGAAAAATGTTATTCCACCCATACTACACCTCACATAAATTATAATCCGTTTTAAAATTATATTATTTAATTTTGATAATAAAAAAACTCAAAACATTTATTAATTATATTATACGGTTATTTTTAACTAAATAATATATGCATTGCGATATTAATTTGTAGGATTTTAAGAAGTCAAATTTGAACTTAGTTCCCACATCATTTAAGGAATTCTCATCTCAAATTATATCTCATTAGGAATTGATGCAACTTAATTATGTTGAGAGGTACTTTACAACTTTATAGTGAAATGTTGTAGTGAGGAAATGTTATAGTAACTCATTAAATAGAAATAATATTTCGATTCAATCCAATTTATTATATTGTATTTTGTTTTTTAATTTTATATATATATATATATATTATATATATATTAATTTTATTCAAAACATATAATTAATAAGATAATAAAGTTAATAATAAATATATAAAAACATAAAAAGACTAATAATAAAGATGTGAAATGTATATAAAAATTTATAAAACAATATTCGACAAAAATGTTGAATATATATTAAGTATATGAATTATCATATTTTGATGAAAATTAAAAATAAGAATATTTTATATAGAGATGTGAATTTATATAAATATAAATAATATATTAGAATTAGCATAATACATTTTAATTATAGATCTATTAAGCATGGATAGGAATTACATTTTGGAAGTGAAAACATTTTTTCAAGTTTTGCATTTAAAAAGACAATTACATATTAAAAAATTTGATTCTTCTTGCTTAATAATTCAAAATTAACTTATGTCAAGAAAGAGATAAATATTACATGATAATAATAATAATTATATAAGGAATTAAATGTCAAAGGATAATAGTTTGAGTGGTATCTAGGGGATTTAATTCTCCCTTCTATTGTTTGTGTTATGTGATAGAGTTTTGAACAAGTTGAAAATCATGAAAATTTGAATATCTTGATATTGAGGAATTTTCATAGAAATAAAATAAAAAATTAGATGTCCCTTGTTTTATGTTGAGAAGTGAAATTTGCAACGATTTGATGATGTGGGCCACAATGCCTATCCAAAAGAGGTGAAAGTTTCATCTAAGTGGTTTTAGGTTCTAAGTGGTTTTAGGATTCACACGTGGATAGTTTGTTAGGTTTGTTTAGAACAATTTGATAAAGGTTGATGTGAAAAAAAATCTATATAAATTTAACAACCAGAAAAATGAAGAGTTGATCCCACACTGATTTATTAAACTATACCAACCCAAAAACACCCAAAAATCTAATCATGACAAAGAGTGAGCATGCCTAAATGATGTTGACTCTGATGACGTGGGGTCTAGCATGGTTCTAAAGATGAGGCTTGGTCAGCAAATGACTAAATGAGAGGAGCATGTTCTATGTTCTAACCTCATGGAAACCCTTATCTAATCCAATTAGAAATGAAATTGGCACTCAAACAATTGTGACCCACACTCAAACTCAACTCTCTCCCTTTTTGTGAAGTCCCAATACATCCTTATCCAAAAGAAGAGTTGAATTATAGTCTGTAAGGGTTGTCCACCCTATCAATATTTAAACACCTTTAATGTATATTTCCAAAACCGCAACACGTGTTCTTTGTTTTAATCCATATATTGCCTACAGCTGCAAAATCAAGCATATCTCATGCAAAAGTAATGACGTGGGAATATATATATATATCAATCAGCATTGTCCACTAGGGCTACAAATTTGTTTGGAAAGTTATTTCTTGTTGTAATTTGATAATAAAAAAATTCAAAAAATATGATCATAGGAGTGTGTACATTTTTTTATGGTGGAAATAGATTCAACATCATCAAAAACCTCCTGGGCATCCAAAATCCTAAAATTTGACAGCTGTAACTCAGATTTCCCAAAATTTTACTAGATTTTAACAAAAATCATGCGTAAATTTCAACTATTTTCAGAACTAATTTGTGAACTCATTAAACTAATCTTATATAATGTGTTGTCATTTAATTTATTTTAATTTATTGTCATCGAATTACTTTTAAAGATGATTGATGGTGACTCTTCAATTTTTTTTTTAATTTTTAATATATATATATATATATATATATATATATATATATATATATATATATATATATATATATATATCATTTGAAATTTATAATAAATATGTAATAATCAAAACCTATTCACAAATTTAAAATTATTGTTATTTTGTTAGGTAAATGTCATTTCATTATGAGCTGAGAGGCTCATTTTACAACTCAGTGTGATGTGTAACTCTGTATGTCCGTCATCAAAATTTGAAATTTTTCTCATATCAACCCCAAATATAAATTTAAATATAAAAAAAAAAAAAAAACTAAATAACTACACAAAATATTTAAATAATATCGATTCATAAAAAAATTGCACGTAAAGAAATTAGATTCCTCTCTGCTCATGTTAAATCTGTAATTAAAATAGATCTATGCTGGTTTTTACCAATATCAAAATATGTATAAATTTTTATCTTTCTCCCAAACAAAACTTATAAATGGATTTTCTTTTCTTCCCATTTGTTCCTGTGTCTATGAACGTTCCAATACCAAACTATTTTATTCGATACGGGATGGGTAACACATCATTTCCCCTTCTACACTCGAATTATATGATTCACGACACTTTTATAACCTTGTAATTGAGACATTAAGGCAAGGACTTCATCGTTAGGTTTGTGCCCCATCAAAACCACAAAGCTTGGATGCGTTTACTTTTTTCTTTTGGGGTTTTCCCTTTAACATGTAATCTAGTAGGTTTATTATTTTGTTTTCATCAAATAGCATATTCTCTTTTGAACATGGCTTTGGTAAATACTATATTTGTAAATATAGTTTCAGAACCCCAATTGGGTTCATCATCATCTGATAAGTTTATTATTTTATTTTTTTCAAAGAACATTCCCCTTTGACCTTAGCTTTCACAGATATTATATTTCAAATATAGTTTAGGCTTATATACAATGTTCTTGTAATCTAGTTATTAGTCTCTACCTTGCCAAGGACTATAGCACTCGCCTCGAACTCGCCTTTGTAACAACCCCGGTGAAAATTCCATGTAATTAAAGTTAAAAACAATAACCACGGTCGATGGGACACTTATTCCAAGCTAAATGTTGGGCAAAACATCCTGGTGGGTGTTCATTTGGTTGTTTATGGCTAAGGAAATTGGCAAAGGCAATGGCTAAGGATTTGGAAAAGAAAAATGACATTTTTGGCACAATTATTTATGCAATAATGGAAATTATGAGAAAAGGGAGGTGAAAATTCATAGGTTGCATGTGAGGAGGAAATTGAAGGAAAATAATGGAAAATGAAGAAAATAGAGGCCTCATTCATAAAAAGGCTTCTAAGGATTAGTTGGTAACCTTTTGCCAGTTTAGTTTTGGAGCTCTCTCATTATTCTCTCTCTCTCTCTCATACTCTTGACACTTAGAGTTTCTTGGAGCACTTTGGCATTGGAGCAAGAAAGGAAAAGAAGGCAAGAGGAAGCAAAGAGCAAGCAGGGAAAGGTAGGATCAAACAACTACAACAGGCTTCATTGCAGGTATCAACATGCATGTGTATTTTCCTCGTTGGATTTGGCATGCATGGGATTGCATGTGTTTCTTTTCTACCATGGCATGGGTTTTGCCAAGTGTGATAGTATTTTCAGCATAGCCTTGCATTTCCTGATAGCTTTGATGAGATGGGTCCTTTCATATGGTTTATGTGGGATGATCGGATTGGATTCGAAGCTGAGTGGGGTGGATCTCCGAATTGGAAAACACATGTCTGAGTGGTCCCTAAACCGGACTGAGGATCACGAATCCACTGGTGTAGTAGCTCCTGAACCAGACTTGGGTTGTGATAAAGCCATATTGTGTGCCTTGGCGGGCCTAGGAATCCTTATTGGAAAATGGCAGGATATATCGTAAATACAAGAGGTGTGTTTTCTCTCCGTTGGGCCTAGTGGTCCTGGGATGGGATACACGGTAAAGTCTAGAGAGTATGTCTTGGTGGAGGGCCTAGTGATCCTAGGATCAGACTTTGGATGCATGGTAAAGCTTGAGAGACTAGAAGGCACTCAAATTTCTCACGGTGTAGATGGAGAACTCAGGTGGCATCCATGTTGATTGGTGTTTTAATGTGTTCTATGAGTCCCACATTCATTCTTGGAATATGGTAGGGGGGTGATTGATTGAAGAGAGACTTGGCTCAACCAATCTATGGTCGGGTGGAACGTGGCAATCTCATCTTCGGTTGGTTTATTGCATTCATTAATGATAAATTTATTCCCTTGATTTCCATGTGTAAATGTATTGATGTATATGTGGATTTTGACGGCTGATATGTTTATGGTATTTTGTTCCTATTATGTTGGTTATATGTACATTTTATGATGATGGCTATTTATGGCTCTCAGCATGTTTTTGTTTGTATATGAATGGATAATGTGTCTATGACCTAATAGAGAATAATGCAACAAATTACATGAGGGAACAATGGTTCATACCAATTCTTAGAAAAGTATGAGATCCCTACACTTAATTCTATTGTTTATACTTGTAGGTTGCATGTTGATGATATGTTTGACGAAATGTCTGTCATGGCTAGTTGGGGTATGGTTATGGTTTTGTTCAGTTTATTTCTTTTTCATCATTATTTCCTTGTATTTTCATTGATTCTAAGATATCACTCCATTCTGGGTAGTGGCCTAGGCTCTGGGCCTAAAAAAATGGCTTAAATCCCAGCGTCATTGGCATAGAACTGAAAATCTTGGTCTCTGGTCACTGGCAGGCAAGCCTGTAAGAGCAAATTTAGGTTGTTGGTCGCTCCCTTGCCCATAGCATGAGAGAGACTATGGCATAAGAGATCCAGAACAATAGTGGGACCTAGGGAAAGGTTGTCTAAGTGTTTGACTTGTCTCCTGAGAGTTTTGTTGATGATGTTGAATGACTGTGTGTGATGTTCCATCAATTCCACTTCCTTAAGGTCACACAGGAGGTTGAATATGATCATAGTAGCCTCTCATCTCATGTTTAACCCGGTTGGCATGGTTACTTGGGTGGATGTGGGAGGATGGTATTACATACTGGTATCAAAGCATGGCTCAACTCTCAGATTAGATGGGTGGTGTATGTTGCTCATGCATGCATGTCAATTGCATGTGTGTCTCTTACACTTAAATTCCATGTGCTTGTTGCATTGGCTTAATGATTGATTATGGTTGTAATATGGTTGATATGGAGAATTTGATATTGAGATTTCGAAATGTATTTGTCATGATTATGTGACTGGGTGCATATGGATTATATGTCACTTACATGTTGATTTTATGTCACCTACTTAAATCCTTGTATATTAGGTTACATTCTTGAATATGTTGATTACATGTATCAATATTGTGGGTTGATTACAAGAATTGATCGCTTATGTTCGACTTCATGTTCTTATGTCTATGTGTAGTTGATTTGGCATTGCTTATGCATGATGTTGGTTGCATGTGGCAATGTGTATAATGGAGTAATGGTTGTTGTCATGCATGAGGTCATAACATGCATTGCCGATATGGCCTTGCATTGATGACTGGACCCTAGCTATAATGACGTTTATGTGTTGATGCACTTACTTTTTGTATATCTATATGATATTATGTCTATGTTATACATGTATCACGCTAATTTGGTGATCTTGCAGACAAAGTATCCTCCCCGAGCTATACTGAGGTATGTTGATTTATCATGATTTGGTTTATCTGAGATATTATGCATCACAGGAAGAAAGACCAAATGGCTAGCAAGATGGTTGACTACAAAGACTCTCCCTATGAATCCGAAGAGCAATATGGTGTTGGAAATCCTTCCGATTTGGCAGTTACACTGAGGATTTTAAAGGAAGAGATAAGGATTTGTAAGGTAGATAATGATCATGTCATACAGGCACAAGAGAAGTAAGCTGAGGTTAATGCTATACTTCTTCGGAGTTTTTCGGAATTGCAGCAACAAGGGCCTCTTCGGATCAACCATGGACATGAGGATGGAACTAATTGATCATATGACAGTAGGTCTCCAGGTAGATATAGGTTGGATAGATCTGATATAGTGAGAGATGGCAGGTTATTGGACACTCCAGATAGGAGGGGCGATGAGTATAGGTACTATTCTAGTTCTCGTTCTGATAGACATCATGATCATCATCGTTTCATCCTTACAGGAGGAATGATAGGGGATACTTGTTGAATAAATTCAAGAAATAAAAACCACCTACTTTTGACGGAGATGTGAAGAACTTGGAAGATGCAAAGGCTTGGATACTTGGGATAAACAAATTCTTTGAGTTGCATGAGTACACAAATAACATGAAGGCCGAAATAGTTATCTTAAGTTTGAAAGGTAAAGTGGACATCTGGTGGGAAGTTGTTAAGTGGGTTAGAAACATCAGGATAGATGACTTGAGTTAGTAGGAGTTCAAGAGGCTTTTCAAGCAGAAGTACCTGTCAGAGAGGTACCATAACAATAAGGCTAAGAAATTCTATGAGCTAAAAATGGGATCAATGACAAATGAAGAGTACATGACCAAGTTTCTGGAGCTATTGAGGTATGTACTGTATCTTACTAATGAGAAGGATAAAGTTCAGAGATTTGTCAGTGATCTACAATGAGAATTTAGAGATCGAATTGAGTATGATGAGCCTCAGTCACTTGAGGAAGCCATTGGGAAATTACATAATTGTTATGAGCAATCAAAGTGTAAGGATGAATCTCAACATGGATGGAAGGGAAAATACAAAGGTATAGATAAATGGTAGCTTAAGAGAACAAGGCCTTATAACGTAGATGGGAAATAAAATATGTCATCGCAAAAGAATTTTAATGTAGCCAGACAGGGACATGGGTCACAATAGCAGCAACAACATAGAGGTGAGGGCACTGGTCGGTTGGAGTGTTGGACATGTGGTGAGGAACACCTTAGGAGATATTGTTCGTAGTATCAGGGTGGAAGGCCTAAGATATACAGTGCACAGGAGGCGTAGACCATTGGGGATATTGGTCAGAGTATTCCACATATCTATGTGGAAGTGGAAAACAGACAGGCATAACACCATACATCTATCATTGAGATGGATGGTAAGCTTTGTGATCGAGTTATTTCTATTTTGATTGACCCTCGATTTAATTATAGCTATATTAGTCCTGACTTGGTGGATAAGTTTGGTTTAATTAAGGAATTGCATGCAGGGTCTTGGTTAGTACAATTGGATACAAGTACAAGTAAGTGAGTTCATCATTGGGTAAGAGATTGCACATTTGATTTGAATGGTATGCCTATCACAACACATCTAAATGTGTTACCAATGGGATCATACAATATGTTGTTAGGCATGGATTGGTTGTATCTTCATAGAACCAAGGTAGACTGTTATGATAAATCTATTGAGTGTGTTGATGACAATGGGAAACCAAGAGTATTACAAGGTAAAAGAAATCCACATCAATTAGGATGGTGACAGTTATGCAAGCAAATCATAGCTATGGGAAAGGGTGTATGTTATTTGCAATACACATTTCTAGTTATAAGGGTAAGGAGGTTGAGGATGCATATGTGTTGAACAGGTACCCAGTTTTGCAACAATTTCAGGATGTATTTCCTGAGGACATTACAGAGTTTCCACCTCACTGGGAGGTAGACGTTTCTATTGAGTTAGTGTCAGGGGCAGCTCCAACATCGAAAACACCTTACAGGATGAGCACACCTGAGTTTGTTGAGTTAAAGTTGCAGTTGAAGGAAATGTTGGACAAGGGATACATAAGTCCAAATGCATCACCTAGGGGTGCACCAGTCTTATTTTTGAAAAAGAAATATGGTACTCCCAGATCATGCATTGACTATAAGCAGTTGAACAAAGTGACTACAAGAACAGGTACCCTTTGCCGAGGATTGATGACTTTTTCAATCAACTAAAGGGAGAAACAATGTTCTCGAAGATTGATATGAGATCTAGATACCATTAGATATGCATAAAATAGGAGGACATCTACAAGGTTGTGTTCAAGACTAGGTATGGGCATTATGATTTTGTTGTTGTTCCATTTGGCTTAACTAATTCTCTAGCTACATTCATGTGTTTGATGAATAGTGTGTTGTGTCCATATTTGGATAAGTGTGTTATTGTGTTCATTGATGATATACTGGTATATTCCAAAATGAGGAAGAGCACGCTGAGCATTTAGCATCAGTGTTGAGGTTATTGAGGCAACATTAGTTGTATGCTAAGGTCAACAAGTGTAGCTTCTTTTAGACTGAGGTACACTACTTGGGACATGTTGTCTCTAAGGAAGGCATTGCAGTAGATCCAGAGAAGATAAGGGCCATCATGGAGTGGGTAGCTCCTAAGAGTTTGGATGAGGTAAGATCTTTCATGGGTTTTGCAAGCTATTATAGGAGGTTCATCAGGAACTTCTCGCAGATTGCTTATCCCATCACATCATTGCAAAGAAAATTAAAAAGTTCAAATGGACAGAGGAGTGTAAGGCTAGCTTTGAGTAGCTTAAGAAGTTGTTGACACATGCACCAGTGTTACAGATTGCAAATCTGGACAAAGAGTTTGTGGTATGCACAAATTCTTGCAAAAGAGGGCTTGGTGGAGTCCTTATGCAAGATGTACAGGTAGTATGTTATGAGTCCTGGAAACTAAACAAGCATGAGTAGAACTACCCGACACATGATTTGGAGTTAGCAATGATCATACATGCATTGAATATGTGGAGACATTATCTTGGCAGGAGATTTGTACTTATGAGTGATCACATTAGGTTGAAGTATTTGTTTGACCAACCAAATATGAATGCCAGGCAGGCTAGATGGTCGGCCATGATCAGGGAGTTTGATTTCAAGATCAGGTACATGAAAGGTAAAGAGAACAAGGTGGCATATTCTCTCAGTAGACGGGTGCAAGTAAATCACTTGGCAACTATGAGCTCATATGGGACAGACTTACATGATAGGATCTCGCAGGCAAGTCAGCATGATGTCAGGTATATGGAGATTATGCACAGGTTGCAGCAGGATGCTCGTATAAGTATAGGTGCAGATACAGGTATAGGTAGTGGTACATGTACATGTGGCAGTATGGGTACAGGTATAGGCGCAGGTGCACAAGGTATGGATTATTGTCTTACAGTGGATGGATTGGTCAGGTTTTGAGACAGGAGATATGTATTGGACAACATTGAGCTCAAGAAGGTGATCTTGTAATATTTTCATGCGAAACCATATTTTGTTCACCCAGGTTATCATAAGACATTGATCACACTGAAGATATATTATTATTGGCTAAATTTCAAGAGGGACGTAGCAGAATTTGTGGTGAGGTGTTTTGACTGTCAGCAAGTGAAAGTAGAGTCTAAACATCCAGGTGGAATGCTACAGCCGATCATGATTCCAGAGTGGAAATGGAAGGTCATTTCCATGGATTTCATCACAAGGTTTCTAAAGATAATGAAATAACATGATTCCATCATGCTTATTATGGACAGGTTAACAAAGGTTGCATATTTCATTCCAGTGAAGTGTACGTTCTCAGCTAGTGATGTGGCACAGGTATTCATCAGAGATGTGGTTAGACTGTATGGTGTTCCAAAGAAGATTATGTCTGATAGGGATGTGAAGTTCACTTCCAAGTTTTGGAAGGAGTTATTTGCAAGTTTGGGTATAGATCTCGCCTTCAACATATCTTATCATCCGCAGACAGATGGACAGATAGAAAGGGTCAATAGGATATTAGAGGACATGTTGAGGATGTATGTGACACGTCAACAGAGGAAGTGGGAAGAGTATCTCCCTTTGGTAGAGTTCAGATACAAAAATGGTTATCAGGATTCATTGAGGATGAGTCCTTTTGAGGCATTGTATGGGTGGAGTTGTAACACTACTATCAGTTGGAGTGATCCAGTTAGCAGGGTATTGATTGGACCAGATATGTTGGCAAACATGGAACAAGAAATGCAGATGATCAAGAAGAATCTAAAGGCAGAAGAGTTATACAGATAGGAACATGTTGTTCAAGGAGTTCCAGGTTAGGGAACATGTGTATTTGCACATCAAATCAAAGAAGAACTCCTTGCAAATTGGATCATGTGCTAAGTTGTCACCACAGTTTTTGGACCCTTCAATATCATTGAGAGGATTGGGCTAGCAGCCTATCGACTTGCATTGCCTCCAACACTGAAAGTCCATGATGTTTTCCATGTATCTTTGCTTAAGAAGTATGTTAAGGACGATGATCATGTGATTGACAGGTCTGTATTGTAGGTGGAACTAGATGGAGAATTCCAACCAAAGCCTCAATGTATATTGTAGAAAAAGGTGCTCATGCTCTGGAACTGAGAAATCGAGCAAGTTAAAGAGAAATGGAAGCACTTTGGGCCCGATGAAGCTACATGGGAGATGGCGGATCAGATGTGGGCTATGTATCCTTCCTTATTTTTCGGTTGAGGCAAAGTGGCTTCGATATGGTGGTTTGGTATATGCTTTGATATGGTGGTTTAGTATATGCTTTGATATGGTGTTTTGGTATATGTTTTGATATGGTGTTTTCGTATATGCTTAGATATGGTGTTTGGTATATCTTTTGATATATATATGACGTGGTATATGTTTTTTATATGTATTTTGATGATGTTTCTATATGTACATATGTGTATGGATGTAAATAGTGCCATGAGCTATGTTATAAAGCTCCACTTTGTGGTACGGGTGTTATGTCATTATGATTATGTTGTCATGTTATTATGCTATCATGTAATTATGTTATCATGATGTTATGATATCATGTGGGTTGGAACTCAACACGATGATCATTGTAAATACCGTAATGAGTTGTGTTATAAAGCTCCACTATGCGGTATGTTATCATGTTATCATGATGTTTTGTTTTGATTAGATCTTTCATTGTAAATACTGCATCGAGCTGTTTTATTAGGCTCCATGAGAAGTATGTATTCCTTCAGCAAGTTGCTGAGGTATATGTGTGATTGAACACCAAGGAAGGTGTCCCCTAAGGGGAGGGTTCTGTAATAGCCCTGGTGAAAATTCCATGTAATAAAAGTTAAAAACAATAACTGCAGTCAATGGGAAACTTATTCCAAGCTGAATGTTGGGAAAGACATCCTAAGGGGTGTTCATTTGGTTGTTTGTGACTAAGGAAATTGGAAAAGGCAATGGATAAGGCTTTGGAAAGGAAAAATGGAATTTTGGGCACAATTATTTATGAAATAATGGAAATTAGGAGAAAATGGAGGTGAAAGGTCACAGGTTGCACGTGAGGAGGAAATTGAAGGAAAATAATGGAAAATGAAGAAATTAGAGGTCTCATTCATAAAAAGGCTTTTGAGGATTAGTTGGTAACCTTTTTTCAGTTGAGTTATGGAGCTCTCTCATTATTCTCTCTCTCTCTCTTTCTCTCTCTCTCTCTTTCTCTCTCTCTCTCTCTCTCTCTCATACTTTTGACACTTAGAGTTTCTTTGAGCACTTTGGCATTGGAGCAAGAAAGGAAAAGAAGGCAAGAGGAAGCAAAGATCAAGCAGGGAAAGGCAGGATCAAGTAGCTACAACAAGCTTCATTGTAGGTATCAACTTGCATGTGTATTTTCCTTGCTAGATTTGGCATACATGGGATTGCATGTGTTTCTTTTCTACAATGGCATGGGTTTTTCCATGTGTGACGGTATTTTTAGCCTAGCATTGCCATTTCCTGATAGCTTTGATGAAATGGGTTCTCTTATACGGTTTATGTTAGATGGTTGAATTGGATTCGAAGCTGAGTGGGGTGGATCTCCAAATTGATAAACATATGGTTTGACTAGTCCTTGAACAGGACTGAGGATCACAAAGTCATTGGCCTACTCACCCCTGAACCAGACTGTATGTTGCATTAAAGCCAAATTATGTGCCTCGATGGGCCTAGGAATCCTTGACGATGAATCACAGGATATACGGTAAATCCAAGAGGTGGATTTTCTCTCAGTTGGGCCTAGTGGTCTTGAGATGGTATGCACGGTAAATATTGGAGAGTGTGTCTCGGTGTAGGACCTAGTGATCCCTGGATCAGACTGTGGATGCGGTAAGGCCTGAGAGACTAGGAGGCACTCAAATTCCTCACCGTGTAGGCGGAGAACTCTGGTGGCATCCATGTTGATTGGTGTTTTTTATGTGTTCTATAAGTCCGACTTTCATGCTTGGAATATGGCACTAGGTTGATTGGCTGAAGGGAGACTTGGCTCAACCAATCTATGGTCGGGTAGAATGTGGTAGCCCCATCTCCGGTTGGTTCATTGCATTCATTAATGAGAAATTTATTCCCTTGATTTCCATGTGTAAATGTATTGATGTATATGTGCATTTTGATGGTTGATATGTTTATTGTACTTTTTTTCCTATTATGCTGGTTATATGTACATTTTATGACAACAACTATGTATGGCTCTCAGCATGTTTTTTCTTGTATATGAATGGATAATTTGTCTATGACCTAATAGAGGATAATGCAGAAAATCACATGACGGAATAATGGTACATAGAGATTGTCATATAAGTATGAGATCCCTACACTTAATTATGTTGTTTACACCTGTAGGTTACATGTTGATGATATGTTTGACGAAATGCCTGTCATGGCTAGTAGGGGTCAGGTTATGGTTTTGTTTAGTTTAATGCTTTTGCATCATTGTTTCCCTGTATTTTCACTCATTCTAAGATATCACTTCATTCTAGGCAATGGCCTAAGCTTTGGGCCTAAAAAAGTGGCTTAAATCTTGGGGTCACTGTGTTATGGGAAAATTTAGTGTCTTTTCGAACGACTAACCCCTAGACCTAGTAGCAAGTCTTGAACAACAATTAAGTAATTTCATTGCTTTTCCTATAGCTAACAGATAAAAGAAAGAGGAGAAAAAGTACCAACCTGTATCTCTTGCTCAATCCCTCTTCCCTTTGACCACTTTCGCCACTCCCTTCTGTACTTAACTCGCTTGAAAGGTAACTGCACACAAGCCGAGATAGAAAACCATCAAAGCATACATATCGATCTGTTAACTAAACATATTATAGAATTAGAAGTACAATATACATCATATAACACATGAATGGGAAAAAGCATAGAACTCTTTATTCATAGAAGGAAAGATTACAACCCATGTAGATGCATGTCCGATTCAGTGTCATCCTTCCAGCTTCAAACCCTTCTCTCCTCATGAATAAACAATTTGACATGATAACATTACTCTCTCTGCTAATCTCATCCAAGCAGCATTTCCTTAGCTTAAGAAGTTTCAACCTTCCTAACTAGACCAGCCTTTGAGAGCTTGGTCCCTTTATAGCTGAAAAGAGGAGGTTTGGCCACTACTGGCCCTCCTGAATGCTTTGCCATATTTGGGAAGTGGTTCCATGGAGGAAGGGATAATGGATTAAGGTTCATTCATCTCCTTCCTCATCCAAAAGTGAGCCTAATCCTTCTAGAAACCCCTAGAAGCATCCATTGGAAAAGGAATCCAATGGATCCATTTGAAAAATTTGTTGGATTACACCCATCGCAAGTGATACAAAGGCCAGGTGTTATGCATAGCACCCTGACAGTGTAGTGCCTGCCATTCATTGCTAGCCAGATAGAAGGCTACCTGCGATGGTCTCTTTAGGGACATTTTTTGGATGAATGATGTCATGAAACTCTTGGGAAGCAAGCATGATGTAGGTTAACTTCATTAGGGAATGACAACAACTGAATTTTGGGTTGATGGAACCTAATATCTCTGATCCGGAAGTTGGGGTTGATGTGCCCAAATTTTCCTATAACAGATGCCCCCTAAAGCATGAAGTCGAAAATAACCATGTCAAGTGAGGTGCTTTACCACTTTGGAGAGAAGGTTTCGAACTGGAAGGTGACTTGCATCAGTTACAATAAAAATATCATGATACTTTGATTTTTTTCTCATAATTAGCCGAGGGAAGGCATACCCATGCTCAGATTTATAAAATTTCATTACATGTACAAATATAGTCGTCTACAGATGTAGACCCATGAATGGATGACCATGAATGTAAGGCCATTGTACATTTGATATGGTACTCCTGAAAAATATATTGCAGCCTGGATGGATGAAACTAGATCCGGGGTCTTCAATCTCGTCCAATCTTTCACTCAAGTACAAGTCTAACCATGTGAATAGATGAATTGAAGTCGAACATGGAGAGATATCGTCTGATTACTAGCCAATGATGTAAACTGTTAACAGACGTGAGAGGAATCACTGATAATGATAATGATCCTCAAGGTACTGCAGTACATTTCGCATGGTGTGAATAAATGATTTGATGTCAAACACCATATGAAGTCTTTCAGTCAAAGGCCAGTGATGTCAACCTATCGTCGGAAGTGAGAAACCTGCCATTGATGTTTGCAAGCCTCAAGGTACTAAAGGGGTGTTTCTAAGTCAACTTCTTGGATGATGTGTTGATGTCGACAAGAAGTGACTCGTCGCAAGAGGGCCTTGATGTATCCCACATCAATGACATGAAATGAGGTAAATGATTTTGGAGATGAAACATCAACTAATGACACAAGGTTCGGGAATGGCAGGCATGAAAATGAAGGTTTACAGTATTGTAAAGGATGAAGTTTTGAACTGAATGACTTCTCTTGAACATATCGGAGACACTGAAGTGAATTGGCAGCATGGACCCAAAACAAAGCAATGGATGGTATGATAGACCAATGGTGTGATAACCATCAAGTTGAATGACCCAACCCACATACTCAAGGTGATGAGGTGAAAGTGTCATGTTCAAGAGCGACCTGCTACCATAAAGTGTTCCCAGCTTTTTCCCATTTTCCCCAGTCATTTCTGACTAGTACCTCTTTATTTTTAATCAAGCTTGAGGAGGATAACATATTCTTGTTGTATAATTTCACCCTTCAAGTGAATCCATTGCTATTTGATGTTTTAGCGATTCTAGCGAAGGTGAAACTCAGTCTTGTCTAGATGGACAAGTTTGTCACTATTTGATGTGCCTAAAAAGTTTAACGACAAAGATAACTCGGTCCTTTTCATGTTTAAAGAATATGAAAAGGGACTAAAAGGCAACTCCAAAAGTTCTTTTTCATACATTTGTCTCTCAAGCCCGAAAAAGCATAAAACAATACAAGAGAGAACCTATTGATCATGTTTGACCAACGAGTACCTTTTTCGTAATTAATCTATCTCAGCCCGAAGAAAGGGGTAAAACTATACTGAGTAGATATCGATTCTAATCTATTTAATGAGCTAGAAACAACAAGCACTCGACAATCTTTTCATGTTTAGAGAGTCTGAAAAAAGCTTAAAGAGGACTCGATTTTGAGGAACGAGTGTTGTCTAGGGTAGAAACTAGTTCCGGTGATGTTGGAACTTCTTAAAACATGTTGATTTATATGAAGAGGCTGACTAATAAGACCACTCATTGCAACTGTCCCTCAAAAAAGGGTAAAACTACCAAGTGAAAGCGTATGATCAGCCAAAGAGATGGTGGTGATGGGATGAAAACAACCAAGGCTCATCTGAAGAAAAGGTTGATAGAATGGCAATCACAAGGGTTAAAATGGAAATGGGATCATTTTTACACAAGCTAGAACCGTAGGGAGCTATGCTTGGATTTGGTTTCATGTTTACACAAGCTTGAACGAACAAACTATGCTTGGATTCAGTTTCATTTTTACACAAGCTCGAAACGAAAAACTATGCTTGGACTCAGTTTACATGCCCCTAGCATGATGAAAGGGAGAGTCTGCTGTAACCATATGGAAATCGCTGCAGTGAAGCAAGACGGTTATCCAACAACTTTTCGGCTTCGTCTAGATAGACAAAGGTGAATGGGGTGATTCCATTCACATAACCTACACGGAAAAACTATGCTTTATGACTAGGTGCATGCCCCCCAAGCTTCATTACATTCACCTAAGTAGACTACTCATGGCTATCAAGTGGATGGAATGAAGGTTCTTTTACGAGATCAAATGAAAGACTCGACTGGGATTTTACGAGATCTACTCAAAGACTCGACTTGGAACTTGGGACCTTGTTTTATTTTTTAACCGAACTTAACACAAGACAAGGAACTCTGCTCAGATTCCTTGTTTCATTTTTTAATGAGCTTGACACAAGACAAGGAACTATGCTCGTAGGAGATGTTTCATTTTTTTTAATGAGGTTGACACAGTAAAAGAACTATCCTCATATTTCTTATTTCATTTTTTAACAAGGTTGACACAAGACAATGAACTATCCTCAGATTCAATCACAACTCATAAGAGGTCATGAAAGAGAGATTGGGTTCCAATGCCTCCAGTACATGATGTGCAACATCACTGAACTGATCGTTGGTTGATGTAGGTATGGAACAGGTTGCCACATAACTAACCCATGGCGGGGATGATACCATTGGTACAAAAGGACCAATTAGGGACGATGGTTGACTAGGAGCCATATTTGGACTAGGAAATGAAAGCTGGTCAACGGTGACAATTCTGCCTTCATGCGGGAAACAAATCACTCGAAAGAGTGTTGAAACAATAGCTCCCATGACATAAACATAGCTGCACCCAAGAAGTGAATTATAATCTAAATGTCCTAGGACTACCATCACGTTCAGATAAACGGTTTAGTCTCCCAAAGTAATAGGTAACTGAGGGAGGATCCCTAATGGTTGACTGGTTTGTCTGTTAAAACCCAACAAATTCTGTGTAACAAGCACAAGCAGTGGTGAACCAAGCACTTGCCAAGCAATTGAGGAAAGGATACTCGTTGATGCACCTTCGTCTATAATAGTGCCAAATACAATCATATTACAAACCTGTACCATGATCTGGAAAGGTACATAGGAAGGAAGGCGGAATCCTGCCAGTCAATTCCAATCAAAAGAAGTGAATAATCTACTTGGAGGGGGTACCATAGAAACAGGAGGATTAACCCCTTGAGTTACAAGAACTGGAGGATTTTCCTCCTGTCTTGATGGAACAGGCGGATTGTCCCCAAGCTCATTTGAATCTAAAGAAACAAAAAGAACTTGAGTGGTATCATGTTCACTCTCTTCGGGAAAGGTACAGTTTGCTGAAGGTGAAACCGAGTTAACTGTTACCTCAACCTGTTGATTTGGGTTGGGTATAGACTCAAAGGATTCACTTCTAGAGAGAGTGGGTTTGACCGAGGGTTTATTTTGGTCAGTCAATTCATCAACTAGTGAAGAATTTAGGGAGAGTTTCCTGTAACCAAATGGAAGTCACTGCGGTGAAGTAGGACGGTTATCCAACACTCTTTTGGCTTCATCCAGATAGGGACAAAGGTGAATGGGGTGATTCCCTTCACATAACCTACATGGAAACTTGACTTTTCCCTTATTTCCATGAACTTTACTATCACTAATTGATGGTATGTCACCAACATGATCTCCAAAGGTTGATGACATGGGATGATGTGAACGAGAAGACCATTCTTCTAAGATCTGAGGAATATCAGGACAATTTCGAAGAATATGGTCTCCTGCACAAAGTTTGCATGGATATCGAACTTTGTGAGGCTTGATGGATGGTTTCTCATCGGATTTTTCATTCAAAGCAATGGTTGCTTTGTTGCCCCTCTGTTGAATTTGCTTCTTCTTCTTCTTCTTAGCCACCTGGTTACTAGTACCAATACTTTCACTAGGCAAAGAGGAAGAAGGGGAGGAAGAAACAACCAAGGAAGAAGGCAAAGGGTCAAATTTAGGATCAACTAGAGGTTGATTTTGTCTAATTGGAGGTGTACTCGATTGCAGAGAAATCACGACATTTTGAACCAAGGAGGTTGAAAACAACCATACTAGCAAGCCAATGGTAAATCCCAGAAGGGACAACGTAGCCATATATGGAGCACCAATATTTCCAAACAGAGGAAAAGGACTAGGATTTCCATCAAAAGGAATTTCTTGATTGGTGGACTCCGGATTTGTTGCCATATGTTTCAACCTAAGATCAACTAAAAAACAATCGTGGAGGATGTTATCTGCGGTCAATTAATTTTTACGACACTAGAACTTAACCTTGCTTTTTCATTTTTTAAGAGTCGAGAAAAAGCAAAAGATGACTCTAGCCACTTTCGTTGTTTAATGAGCTTGAAAGGACAAGCGCTCAGATGGACCTTTTCTTTTAAGGAGTCGAAAAGGAGAAAAAGTGACTGCTCTGGAGATACCAAGCAAGAGGGTTTACCAAACTAATCACAAAACTACAATATACACCTTGGTGGTAAATTAAAGAGAAATTACCAAGGATTTACCATACAGCAGTCAATCTTCCCGAATGTTGTGTTCATTGCATTGTGATCAGTAAGGCGGCAGACTCGACTTCCTAGGAATAAAGGATTTAAGCCTATTGGGGTCTCCCACTATATACATGATGGTACAGGGAGCACAAGTTTGTACTAGTACTTATCGGTTCAGAGAAGAGGAATCACCCAACCTCAATGAAAATGACAGCCACTAGGTTTTAAGACGTCGGAACACGTCTCTAGCCTAGACACCTCTAGATGTTTGCATTAAATTCCAATGCGTTATTAGGTTGATTGAGGTTAATTTTAGGTTGATCTTGCTTAAAATTTGCCTTTGGGTTTCACCATGTGATGTTTTCCAAAATTCCTAAAAATGCAACTAGAATGAGAAGCACACTTTCCATTTGTTTTCAACAATGAAAATCCTAGCTACAAGGGAAAGAGAAAACAAGTACTTTTTGGATCAAACAATAAAGAGCACTCACTAATGCATTTCCCTAACCATTCCTTTCAAGAACACACATTCAATCTCCAAGACGCAATTACATGTATTTCTTTTTATTTTCCGTCCTCCTTAATGTGAATTATGCACTAAGAAAAACAAATGAACAAATGATTCAAAATCTATTTTCACACAAATGTCGATTTATGACAATTTCACTTAAAGATAAAGGAAGACTAAATGACACTTTCAACTTTAAGGAAACGAAGATTTTCGACACTTAAACAAAAATATGAATCAAATGCACAAAATAGACCAATCGATTATTCAATAAAGGAAGATTTTACGACACTTCAAAACAATCAATTGAAACTACTTTCGACAATGGACTGCAAATGATAAAATAAATACATAAACAAACATTTAACAATCCAGTCTAAAATGGGTCGAAACAAGGAAACAAAGACTGCTTTCAGAGACAAGAACTCATCTAAATCCAATAGACAATTCAAACAACTGAAAATTGACTTAAGGATTCAACTCCTAGATGGGAAAACTGCTCCAAAAGGAACCATCACAGGCTAGAGTGAGGGACAGTGCGATGCATAGCACTGTCTCTGTGCAGAAGGTGCAATGCATAGCACCCTATCAATTACAATGGTGCTATGATTGCAGAATGACAATTTTATGCTCAAAATTGACTCAAATTTCAGTAAATTGAACTTGAATTCGATGAATAGCAGAGGGTAAAATATGTCAAAGTGTTCTAAGAGATTGACTAACTACTATAAGGGATAAGATCACTCCCCAGCAGAGTCGCCATTTTGTTATGGGCAAATTTAGTGTCTTTTCGAACGACTAACCCCTAGACCTAGTAGCAAGTCTTGAACAGCAGTTAAAGTAATTCCATTTCTTTTCCTATAGCTAACAGATAAAAGAAAGAGGAGAAAAAGTACCAACCTGTATCTCTCGCTCGATCCCTCTTCCCCTTGACCACTTTTGCCACTCCCTTCCATACTTAACTTGCTTGAAAGGTACCTGCACACAAGCCGAGACAGAAAACCATCAAAGCATACATATCGATTTGTTAACTAAACATATTATAGAATCAAAAGTACAATATACATCATATAACACATGAATGGGAAAAAGCATAGAGCTCTTTATTCATAGAAGGAAAGACTACAACCCATGTAGATGCATGTCCGATTCAGTGTCATCCTACCAGCTTCAAACCCTTCTCTCCTCATGAATCAACAATTTGACATGATAACATTACTCTCTCTACTAATCTCATCCAAGCAGCATTTTCTTAGCTCAAAAGTTTCAACCTTCCTAACTAGACCAGCCTTTGAGAGCTTGGTCATTTTATAGCTGAAAAGAGGAGGTTTGGCCATTAATGGCCCTCATGAATGCTTTGCCATATTTGGGAAGTGGTTCCATGGAGGAAGGGACAATGGATTAAGGTTCATTCATCTCCTTCCTCATCCAAAAGCGAGCCCAAACCTTCTAGAAACCCCTAGAAGCGTCCAATGGATCCATTTGAAAAATTCGTTGGATCTCGCCCATCACAGGTGATACAAAAGTTAGGTGCTATGCATATCACGCTGATGGTGTAGTGCCTACTATTCATTGCCAGCCAGATAGAAGGCTACCTGCGATGGTCTCTTTAGGGACATTTTCTGGATGAATGGTGTCATGAAACTCTTGGGAAGCAAGCATGATGTAGGTTAACTTCATTAGGGAATGACAACAACTAAATTAGGGTTTGATGGACCCTAATATCATTGATCTGGAAGTTGGGGTTAATGTGCCCAAATTTTCCTATAACGCACTGGCACAAAACTGGCAATGTTGGTCTCTAGTCGCTGGCAAGCAAGCCTGTGAAAGCGACTTTAGGTTGCTGGTCGCTCCCTTTCCCATAGCATGAGAGCGACTATGGCCTAAGAGATCCATAACAATAGTGGGACCTAGGGATAAGCTGTCTAAGTGGCTGACTTATCTCCTATGGGTTTTGTTGATGATGTTGGATGACTGTGTGTGATGTTCTGTCGATTCCACTTCCTTAAGGACACATAGTAGGTCAAATCTGATCATAGTATCCTCTCGTCTCATGTTTAGCTCGGTTGGCATGGTTACTTGGGTGGATGTGGGAGGAGGGTGTTATAGCCTTGCGCTCAAATTCCATTGACTATCAATTATTTTGACGAGTTTTTGCAATTTTAACTAAAGTTTCGAGAAAATGTTGAATATTCCTATATTTTTGTAAATTCAAAAAAAAATTCTAACTTTTGGAAATCTTATTTCTAATTTCCCATTGGTTGAGCAAGGCTTGATATGACATAATTCCCCTGGTGGAGGGTAATTTATTTTCACTATTTGTCAGTGCTTGACAAATCATTTAAAAAAAAAAAGAGACTAATTTTTTTAGTAGTCATTTCATCAATGAGTGCTTTTACACTGTTATGCCTGAAACTACTATTGATTTTCCTAATGATGCCATAACTGATGGGGTTTCAGGCCCCCCTACATAAATGGGGGGGGGGGGGAAGGTGCTGGCGCTAACTGCTTCTATTCTGTTGTGTGAAGAAAGGGTGTGCGAGAAGTGAGGGAGAAAGGGTGTGCAAACTATATTGAGTCAAGATTTCTTCCTCCATACTCTGTTTAAGGCTAATTTAATATGAAGAATCAAGGCATGGACCAAAAATCTAATTTTGTGATATGCAGAGGAAGGAGAAAGGATTCGAAATATTAATTTAATATGAAACTGCTACGATTTTGTTGTGTAGAGAAAGGGTGTGTTGGAAGTGTGAAAGAAAGGGTGTACATATAAATTGTGTGTGGGGGAGTTTGGTAAAGAGAAGGGATTATATCGAGTCAATATTTCTTCCTATGCACTTCACATAAGTCTAATTTAATATGCGAAGTCGAGACATGGACAAGGGCATGGACTAATTTTGTGAGTGATTATTTTTTCATTGAGTGGTCTAACACGATTATTACTTTTCCCCATGATAACAAGATTGACAGGGTTGCAAGTCCCTTATGTAAGTGGGGTGGGCTAACTACTACTATTTTGTTGTGCAAAGAAAGGGTGTGCAGGAATTGCGGTAAAAAGGGTGCGCATAAGAATTGCCTGCATACGATTTCTAAAAACAAAAAATAAACAATGTCAAGAGCATAAAACATAAAACAAATATACATAGATATTTTCCCCTAGATCCCAAAACTAGGACTACCAGATTGATTTTTCATTATATTCCTTTCAATGTTACAATACATATATATACATGTTGAAGCATCCATAAACCCCAATCCATTAACCCTGGATAGAACATAATCGTAGTTCCCTTGACCGGATATACAAAATACCATGGGAAGAAAACCGTCATGCCCAAAACCATATGTGAAAACCACGCACAAAACCATAGGTAGGTTCGCCCACCTAATATAGGGTACAAAAAAAAATTCCCCAAGGCACTGCCTCGGACCCTGTACAGGGCGGCTACCTTCCCCATTAATGCGCCAAGTGCAACGAACAAGGGGTTGCCACCCCCCCAATGCTCGACACAACAAACAGGGTGGTTGTCACCCCCTTGATACGCCCGATGTAACGAATAGGGGGGTTGTCACCCCCCCCCCGGAGATGGGGCTAGTCGTGGAAATAATATAGCACACACCCAACATTCTCCCACTTGTTGTTTTCTTTCCACCAGGGGGCACAAGAGAGCTTAGTCATTGGTCTAGCCCTGTAACGCCCATTATTTCTCTAAACCGAGAAAAATTCTCAGTGCTCACAGACGTCGTCAATGCATCTGCAACATTCTTCAAAGTGTCCACCTTTACCAACAACACCTTTTTGTCCTCAACCATATCCCTCACAAAGTGATAATGAACATCAATGTGCTTTGTCTTTGAATGATAAGCAGGGTTCTTTGCCAAGAAAATTGCACTTTGGCTGTCATAGTCTATCCTTATAGATCATTGCACCAACCCCATACTTGAACATAATCTCAAAATGTTGTCAGCTAATTCTCAGGTTCCTTTTTATCACTGATGCCTATATTTTCTTCATTTTTCCTCCATTTTCCCTTGCATGAAAATTTATGTCTTTTCACCTTCCTTTTCTCCTATTTTCCTTTATTTTCATAAATAAAATGTCAATTATTACCTCTTTGCCTTTGCCAATTTCCATAGCCATAAATAAACCACAAGCAATGCTCACTATAATGTTTGCCCAACATTCAACTTGGAATATGTCTCCCATGACCTTCGTCTTATTTTATTTACATGGAAAATCAACCCAAGGTTGTTACATCTATATTGGAATTGGGGTTGGAGAATTCTGATTTTTAATTAAATGAATGGTTAATATTTTCTCTTGTGGAAATTAGGAGTGTGACTGTTAATGTGATCGATCAAGATGGAAAGGCTCTGTGAGCCCAATCCTTAAAATAAGGGCAAAATTTAGTCAGTCATAAGGTAGGGGAAATAGATGAAGGTACAAATTGGTATCATTGGTTTTGTATTATTTGGTAGGAGTTCCCCTATAGGTGGGTAACTCCTGGTTGGAGAGTCTGTAGTATTGGCACCTAGTAGAAAATCCCTGAAAAGGAAAATCTAAAGTACACCAAATTAAGAGAAAGCACAAGAGGGTGCTTGTGTTAGGTGATGTTATTTGAGAGGTTTACAAATTGTTTTTTAGTTTCAATACCAGGTGT
The DNA here is from genome assembly GCA_000404065.3 of Pinus taeda. Taxonomy (NCBI): domain Eukaryota; kingdom Viridiplantae; phylum Streptophyta; class Pinopsida; order Pinales; family Pinaceae; genus Pinus; species Pinus taeda. The sequence continues at coordinate 9,704 of APFE030318471.1, read as the reverse complement.
CCACTTAATACACGTATTTGATTCTAAAATATAATAAAAATTATTATAAAAAACTCCACTATCCCCTCCATTCATTTCGTTCCACTCTCTCCATCCATTTGTTTCATTCCTCATTTGCCAGATCCATTTGTTTCATTCCACTTTGTCCATCCATCTGTCCCTTTCACTCCCCATATGCATGTTTCCTTGTTTCACTTATAAAAGATTTGAAAGACAAAAAATAAGGATGTGTGCTTCAAGTTATGAGTCCTATCCATCCTATCCATCCTATTTAGTGTTTAGTTCAAGATTGTTGTCATGTTATGATCCAGATATTCTTTGCACTTTCCAAGCCCACTTGGAATTGAAACCACTACTCATCAATGTTATTCCTTTGTTTTAAAAACGCAAAGCTTCATCAATCATGAAGTTTGAATGCAATGCCACTCATAATCGTTGTGATTTGGATCACCGATAATGTCTATTGCAAGGGATTTCTCTAAGTATAATTGCAAGTTAATGCAATATGGTTGTAAGCGAGAGTTTCCAAAATACTTTAGAGTGAGAAAACCTAAAATTTATGATCCCCATTAATATTTCCATGGTCTAAAATTTATTCATTCCAATTATATATTTAAACAAGGATAATCTACTATGGAACAAGTCCTTGCCTACATTTTGTCTCAAAGAATGTTTATTGAGTTAAATAATGTTTTAAATTATTGCTAAATGGTGTAAGAAGGATGTGTTACCAGTATTAAAAGCAAAGCTCGATTTTTAGGTTTTTCGAAGAAATATGTTTTACTACATTAACTCGTATCTAAACAATTATTTCTGTACTATTGATTTCATTTGGTTTAGATGGTTTTTGTGGAGCAAATCTTTCCTAATAACAGAAAATGGCAGTTTTCACATATTTTAATATCAACTATGAAAAATGGTTGTGTCATTAATTATAATATTTTCTACATGTAGATGATACCGATTATGTATATCATTGATTACAATCTTTTCTGCTGGTAGACGTATTAATAAATTTTAGAAACAAATTATGTATATTAGGTTTGGGTCTTTGAATTGATCAAAGGATTTTGCTTTTTTACCGTCTTGTGCATATTTGCCTCATTAGATATAATATTAGTGTTTAGTATTAAGTTTTATAAACATTAAGTTAAAATATTAAATATTAAAGTTTTCCCTTATAATATTAATATTAATAATAAAGGTTATAATATAAATTATTAATATTATTTTTTAATAATTAAATAATGATAGTTATTAATAAAATTAAAAAAAAAAAAATATATATAATACTATATTATATAATAATATATATATATATATATATATACAAGGTATTAACGATATATATAATGTATATTATTATATTTATTAATATGATTATGAATAATTTTATCAAAAATAAAAAAATTATTAATTAATTAACAAATAATTTTAACAAAAAAATCAAAATTCCAACCCAATGTCCAAGGAATCTTTGTCTAAAATGATATATTATTAAAAAACATGTAAGTTAATGTTAAGACGCCTTGTACATTGTACAATTTATTTGCCATATTTCAATTTCACTATGAGTAAATGTTGCGGGAAATATTGGCATATTTCAATTTTAATATGAGGAAATGTTGTAAAATTAAGGTGAATTTAATATAAATAATAATTTTTTATTAATAAAATAAATATTTTTTAATAAAATTATAATTTATTTATCATATAAATAATATTTTTATATTTTATAAGATTAATTTATATATTTATATTCATATTTTATTTTTTAGAGTTTTAATTTAAATATAATTAATACGGGGTTTTCTAATTTATAGATGAATGACTTTTCATATTAATATTTTTAGTTAATTTTATTAAAGCTAAGCTAAATTTGGTAGAGATTTTTAAAAGCTTGAGTTTAAGTTATTTAATGTAGAATTTGAATGCCTTATGGGATTTTTTAGAGTGTTGAATCTATTTATGCATTCAAAAATGTATTTTGAACAACAAAAGATTGCAATCTTGCTTGAGATTGTATCACTAGATTCCGATTAAAAAGGTCATTTCATGTGTAAGTAAGACTACGCAACCGATACTAAATCCGTTTACATATTCAAAAAAGACCTTGGTTTCTGCGACACTTTCTATTTACTATATAACTATATTGATATTGTTTTAGGACCTTCCAAATACTTCTAAAACTAAAACATATTTGCAGTACATAATTCAAAAAGACAATTAAACTAGCCTCCACTTGATGGCCCATGATCTGAGTTTAGTCCTGCATTTGCCTCTGCTCCTGTTTGCATCGATTTTTCTTGAGCAGAATCCTGGTTCAGTCTCGTCTCCTCCCTTGCATCCTTGTCGGCGTTGGTGCCCTTCGCTCCCCTATTGTTTATGGCCTCTAATTTTCTCAGACGACTATCCATTCTATCCAATTTTCCCTGTAGCATGTTTATTTTGCTTTCTAACAAATCAGTCTTTTGGCTAAGAAATTGCATCTAACCCTGATTCTTTGTGGCCACCATTTCTCCTTGTCAATTGAGCAAAGATATAATATGCTCCATGGTCACGGAGATGTAATCTAGCTGACGGGTAATCTCCTCATTCTCCCTAGTGGTCAAGATTTGTATTTCGCCCTCCATGCTCTCTCCTGCGCCTCAAGCAACTTTATCACCTACAAAATCTTGTTTCCAGTCACATAACTTGGTGTTTAGGTTAATGGAATTTCTTATCTTATATAGAATTCCTCCTAGCGTACCCATTCCCATCAACTTGTGTGTCCTCTCACGACCTTTAATTTGATGTCCTGCATTATTCATTACACTAGCTAGACATTCCCTTCTTGATTCATCCCCGTGACAGTTCTTAACCAATGCCATTAAATCTTTGATACTCAAATGTGCTTGCCTCCCCATGTTGATGGAGAAGTTAACAACAGATCCCACTTGCCTTTACTATAAATGACACCAATCCATCATGTGTCCCAAGTTTCATGTATAAGAATAAACATCGGCTAGGTTTTTAGGAGTGCCCAAGTCCTAATATTAAAGCAATGTTGCCAATCTTCAATATATTGATTTTGGGCAGGGGGGCTTCACTCAATGAACCTCTGACATAGCACATGCGTTCATGGCATACTAAAAAATACCCTTAAATTGACTACATATTGGAAAATACCTTCAAAAATCGCATTATTTAACCCCCTACCAATACAAACTCAATACACCTTCCCAATTAAAAAAACCCTTACTTTCACTAGATATTGTAGGTATCCATTTTTTCATTAACATTTTTTATTCCCCTTTATATTTCATTAACTTTCAACTGCATTTTTTATACTTGCCAATATAAAAACCCTTAATCCCCTATTATATGCTCCATATATTATGTCGTTTTTTACTCAATACATATCCCCCAATATGAATGCACATGGTATGGTATTGCTTTCCCAATGAAGCCCTTGTGATTTTGGGGGATCTTGGGTCAAGGACAAGGTCTCACATGAGGCCATCAAGCCTCCCACTTACTAATATTTCCACTAATTCCACTTGGTGTACCATTTTTATGGACTTTAATTTCTACTTTCATGGTAAAGGTTTGAAGATGTCATTGCTATGATCCTTTGCCAACATCCCTTTTTCCAATGCAACTCCTTTATTTGTCTAACACATTTGCCACGAGATTCAGATGCTCCTTGACATGATGAAACTCTACTGAATCAAATTTCCTGATTTGTAGTGTTATCCTTTGTAAAATTGGAAGTTGAGCATTGATGGAGTTCTTTGGGTTTAACCACTTGTTGGATGACAATCACGAAGTCCCCAAATACCATCAATAGCCGAATTTTCTTGGAAATGAACAACTCCACCATGCTAAATATTCCACTTGGTTATTTATAACACACCCCAAGCATATCGAATCTCTATTTTTTCATGGGGTTAACCTCTCCCACTTCTGCCTCCACAATTATATATATTATTAATTTTAATAAATTAAAAATAGAAATATATATATTAAATTGGAAGTTTGTCTTTAGTGCTACTTTTTTGGAATTTCTGGTGTGGAAAAAAATTGAATGATTTTGGATTTATGTTATTTAAATTGGTTTTTTCACTGTATCAGCACCTTGAAAATCCCCTAGGCCACTTCGATTGTGTAGAGATTACTCTTTAAACTTGTGATTTCAATAAATTGTAACATTTTGTCACTGACAACTGATAAAACATCTGCGTATGCCATAAAATCGCGACACATGGAACATTCACTCGATAGATCTTTCCTTGCGGCATGGCATAACCCCTATCAAGAAGAGGAGAAAGGTTTTTCTGAGCAGTTTTAGCTTTCCAACCTGGAGATTTTGGCAGGTTTTTTTTTTTTTCAACGATTTGATGACATGGAGCCTTCACTCCAGAGATCTTTCCTTTTGGTGGGCCACAACGCCTATCTAGAAGAGGCAAAAGTTTCTTCTAAACAGTTTTTGGATTCATTTGTGGCTGGTTGGTTTGAATTTTTTTTATGAACGATTTGATGGATTTTAGAAAGGCTGATGTGTCAAAAAAAAATCTATATAAATTTAACCATCAATCAAATAAATAGTGGATTCTACGATGAGTACCCTGTACCAAACCAAAAATCTAATCGTCACCAAGAGTGAACATGCTTAAATCACGTTGACACTGATGACGTGGGCTAGCATGGTTCTAATTGTAAGACTTGGTCAGCAAATAACTTACAAATGGTGATCTAAATGAGAGGAGATTTTCCACGTTCGATCCTCATCGAGATCTTTATCTAATCCAATTATACATGGGAGTAGTCTACCTAGACAGTAAAATGACCCATTTCTACCGCCTAAGTAGACTACTCCATTTCATGTATTACACATAAAATTGGCACGGAAATAATTGTGATCCACACTCAAACTCAACTCTCCCTTTTTGTGAAGTGCCAAGTCATCCTTATCCAAAAGAATAGTTGACTAAAGGTATTCCACCGGATCAAGATTTAAGAAACTTTTGTGTGTATTTCTACGAAGACACGTGTTTTTTGTTTTCATCCTTATATTGCTTCCTCCCGTAAAACCAAGTAAAGCTTACCTTATAAAAATAATCTAAATGATAATAATTTATTTTTTATAAAAATAAAAAATTTAAATGTATATTAATTTTAAATAAAAAAATTATAAGTTAAGGTGATTAACTTTGACTGATCTTCAAATTTATAATAAGATATAGCCTATAATAATAAAAATCGGTTCCCAAATTAAATTTAAAATTATCGTTATTTTGTTAGGAAAAGTCATTTCACTCTTTTTACCAATATCTAGATATTGAATATTTTTTAATCTTTATCTGCATCAAAATTCATAATTATTAGTTTTTTTTAATAAAATAAAAAAGTTTGTTTAATGAAATTGTTTTCTTTTCCGAAAGTCATGGAAATTTCTGCCATATATTGAGAAAATTTGGCAGGGACTTTTGTAAATCTAAGCTATAGTTGTTAACTTTTAAGATTTTAAGTATCCAACAGGTTTTTCATGGTGCTGAATCCATTTCCATTATCAAAAACATGATTCAAACACTACTTCTACAATATTTTTTGAATTTCTTTACCCAAATTCCAACCACTTAAGTGTCTTAGAGGTTTTTCATGGTGTTGAATCCATTTCCATTATCAAAAACATGATTTAAACACTACCTCTACAATATTTTTTGAATTTTTTTTACCCAAATTCCAACCACTTTTAACCTTCGGAGGATTCCTCTACCTCCCTAAACAACTCCAGATAACAATGAATTTTCTTTTGTTCCAATCTCTTCCTTCCCTTAATACAAAAATATTTTATTCGATACGGGATGCGTAAGGCATTGTTTCCCCTTCTGCATTGGACTCCATTGTTAGGTTTGTGTCCCACAAAACCACAAAGCTTGGATGCGTTTACTTTTCTCTTTTGGGTTTTTCCCTTTTACATGTCAAAGAACATTCTCTTTTGAATTTGGCTTTGTAATATAGTTTAAGTTTAAACACAATGTTTTTGTAATTTAGTTATTAGTTTTTATTTTTCGAGAGATTATCGTATTTGCTTTGCAGTCATCTAATTTCTAGAAAGCTTATTTCTAATTTTCCATTCTCTGAGCAAGGTTTGATGTGACATAATTTTCTTGGTGGAGGGCGATTTATTTTCACTATTTGTTAATGCCTGATAAATCATTTTAAAATTAAAAAAAAAAAAGACTAATTTTGTGAATGGTCATTTCGTCAATGAGTGTTTTGACATTGTTATTTCTGACACTTCTATTGATTTGCCCAATGATGCCAAAACTGATGGGGTTGCAGGTCCCTTACATAAGTGAGGGGGGATAACTACTGCTATTATGTTGTGCGGAGAAAGGGTTGTTGGAAATAATACTGAGAGGGGGGGTGAATCAGTATTATCACATTAATAAAACTTTTTCATTTCCAAACTCTGATTCATATATGCTACTTCCACAACTTCTTATGATTAAGTTAATTGATCTTCAATGAGTGCATTAGAACATTATCAACCATATTATCAGTTAACAGATGCAGTAATATAGAATAGATCATCACACATAAGGCACACACATGAACACCATGATATAAGGTGGAAACCCAATGTGGGAGAAAACCACCTGCTGCAAGTCATCTCAATCTTCTTCTTAATAAGAAAATCCTTGTACAATATTTGTACTGTTGCAGTCTTATACTAGTACGGGAGCTACACCCCCCTTTTCTCTTGTACTAGCCGATCCATTTACTAGTACGCATGCTGCTACCTGCTACAATGCTCCAAAGATTCCCCTTTGCTTTTGTACTAGCTTAAGTACTAGTACGTAGGCGCCCGCCTACAATCTTCTCTCCTCCAGGTACCACGTTTCATCAATTTTCATACTGGACCCATAAACATCAAATGATCATCAAGTACCAGTAAGTCACCCAGATAACCAGATCCACAATAACAGTAAAATAAACCCAGAACACTTTATCAACAAAAATCAGTCAACAAAAGATCTTAAGACAGATACGCAATTTCCTTTTCTCTGGCCTGCGTTGCTATGCACTGCGCCTTTTGTGGTGCCTCTGTGGCATCTTCTGCACTGCGCCTTCTGTGGCGCCTCTGTGGCGTCTCTGCACTGCGCCTTCTGTG
>APFE030318469.1:0-10834 GCA_000404065.3 Pinus taeda | reverse complement strand
GGACTCAGATATAGTGTGATATATGTCTTAGTTATCAAGAATAAGGTGTTTGAGGTCTTATTCAAGGAGGGGAAGGTAATACTTAGATCCAAAGTCTCTAGCTCCATAGGTATTGTGCTTTGAGGTAGAGAACATGGTCTATACAGGCTGGCAGGAAAGCCTATAGATCATGGGAAGAATAAGCAGGAGGACCACATGCAAGTTCCAGAGAAGTAGGTGTGGGTGTAGGGTTTAGAGGGGCATGTATAGATTCTGGAAAATAAGGTCCAAGTTCCAAAGACTCAGAGGGAGTTCAGTTCTAGAGAGAGCTTAGAAGTTCAGAGAAAGACTTTACAGCCCAAGAGGAGCGCTTGGCCAGTGGGGAGAAAGCGTTCTTCTATAGCTGGACATTAGGAATAATTGAGAGTATGGAAGTCATTCCAGGAAAATAAGAAGAAGTAGGAATGTTCGAGTGATAATGACACTTCTGACAGAGGTGTAGTTCATACTACTCAGATTTTTGCATTTCTGAGAGCTAGGCATTGAGCAAGTGTTTTGAGTAGTGATGATGATGATGTGCTACTTCCTAGTCATGGAAGTACCTCCCTCACTAAGAGGGATTGTTGATTTTTTATAGCTTGGGAGGTAATGCAAGCCTTAGGGTTCATATTTTGGAGGTTGGAGTACCACAATAGGTCACTGTGGGCTTCCAACACATTGATGTTTGGAAAAAAACCATGGAACACTTTGGACATGTGATGGACGGAGATGATAGAGGATGCGGAGGAGAATCCAACGTAACTAAAATCATCAAATTTTGAGTTGTGTATGATGAGTTAAGAATTTTTGAAGTAAATGGTTGTGTTTTTACATGTGTTGGTCAACTCAGCCTAGTGTTTAGAGGCCTAATGATAGTTAGCTAGCCCTCTTAAAGAAATTCATTGGAGCCCTAACATTTGTGTATAAATTGAGGTGAATTGAGATCATTTTAGAGCATCCATGTCTAACAATTCATTGAAATCATCACATGTGGTAGCCACAACATAAGAAGGAGAAGGTTCACTCAAGGGTTGTTTTGTGTGTTTGATAAGGCCGAGGTGGTGCATAGCCCAGTGCATCAAGTTATAGGTTGTTTGGTGATAATTTAAGGGTGAAACATCCTTGTTTTTGGTAGGTCGTATGCCTTGTAGGCATTAAAATAGCCCTATAGTCATGTTCTAGGCATGTGGGAGGAGATGCCACATCTATTCGATAGTGTTGAAGCAGTGGAAGAGTAAGCATGGGAGGAAGGATAAAGAAGGAGGCAAGCCATGGTGGAAACGATAATTATTGAAGGGGTTAGAGAGGGTTTTCATGAAATGTTATGATGCCCTAAACATATTGACATTGTATAGCAGGTGCATCAGATCATGAGTAGAGGTATGAAAATGGTTTGTTTTGAATTTATTTCCAAGGAAGTTTGTCCTAGTGGGCACCGATTTGGGAGCCTATAGAAGCTAAGTGTTAGGGTTGACTTGGGTGGTTAGAGTCCCTATGTAGGAGTAAATTATACTATGGATTATTGACAGAGGTATTGGGCATCCTTGGACTGATGGAGGGTAGTGTGTCAATGTCCAAGTGCAGTCCTTGAAAATAAATCATAAAGGGAGTTTGATATTTGAAGTTGGGTGATTCTTTTGAAGCCTAATGTGAAACACTTTGATGTAAAAAAGTAACTACTAAAACGAAATTGGATAGTTGAACTGTCGATGAGCCTGGAGGAGCATATTGATGAGCCTGTGTTCATTGTAGTAGAAGTGATTTGTAATAGTGATAGGTGGCAACCCTCCTTGAGTCTCTATGTGTTCTTTCTTTACGGGTTTAGGGGAAGCGAGAGAGAAAATCACAACTGAAGGACCAACTGGCGGAGATAAAACATGGAGGTTGTGATTTGCACAAGAGCAACAAGATTTTCATTATATATTGTAATCTTGTACTTGTGGATATTTGATAGTCATTATCCATTGTACAAGAGCCCTAGATTGTTGTATTATATGTTGAGAATATAACGAAGCTGGGTTACATATCATGTTGTTATTTTTCTTATTGTGCTCGTGATTGATTTACTACATTTCATTGTGCTCAGTAGATTTTTTGATATTATTGTTTTTGGTAGTGTTAGAGATTTAAGATTATATCCTAGACACCAAGGTAATGGAAATTCAATAGAGTCTTATGCCATAATGATATGCAAGAGAGAGTAATCACAAGAGTGAGGTATGATCCATAAGATAAACATCTTGAACCATAAGACTGATACCCTAACCATGCAAAGAACAAACATACTATAGTGTTCCTTGTGAATTCCATGGAAGACAGAAATACTAATTTCATGAGAGAACAACTTTCAATGCTATGCAAAGTTATCTTCTTAAATGACACTCCATGTTTTTCTTAGAGGGATGGCAATGCAAATTTATTTTCAGATAATTTGCATACGAAATTTCTGCTTTAATTAAACCCAATGGGATATTTATAGTTCATCACCATGGACAAATTTTTGCAACCCTTAAGTAAGCTAACGTTGAAGTTGTTCTTCAATTTTAAATGTGATTTTCAAAAATAAAATATTTCCCTTTAATAATTTGAGACATTTTCGAGATCACTAATAAATTCATTTCAATAACATTTCAAACTCAACTAAGCGATAGGGAATTTCTCCCTAACCGTCAAAACTAACACCCCTCTCAACTAGGAATGGGTTTCCATCAAAATCATATTCCTCATATCCATAATAATGCACCATGGTGAATCTCACATGAACATATCTTCAATCATAGGAAAGATAGACTGTTATATCATCGATAATATGCATCACATATCCTTTCATGAAAGAATAGGCATCCATAAACAATGGTATGGGAGATCAATCCTCCAAACCATACTATTATTGAAGAAATATTCCATAGCTAAATCAATAAGACATCCATCTCATCATATCACAACATAACTCGATGATCAACTAAACAAGAAAAAGAATCATCATTGTCATCAAGTCATATCTCTTCTCGTGTCATATATGCTCATCTGCATTTGTTGAACAATCTCAAAACAAGCAGAAGAATTTGACATCATAGGGGAGCCCATCTCAACACACAACAATGACGAAGAGCTTATCTTAATGCAGGACAACATCAGGGAGTCTTTCTCAACTTGGAACCATATCCGAGAGCCCTAATCAACCAGAAATATTTGCCACCAAGGAGGCAATGCTACAACCTAGGAATATTTGCCAGTGGGGAGTAATTTCTACAACTGGAGAAGATTGAGAATGGGAAGACAATTCTACCTCCCAAAATCCATAGAAAATTGGAGGTTTTATGCAACCATCTCAAAAAATATAAGAAGAGATATATCAAGAACTTCAAAATTAGCCTCTTCGAGGGGGAAACCTCCTTTACATTACATACATGAACAATTATTCGATGCTTCAAATGAGAAAACCTCCTTTCTATATATAAGAATCGAAGGGGTCACAATATAATCAAACGTAACGTAACAATAATAATGTAAAGGCACAACAATAGCAATAGTGGGCTCATATGGGGCACAATAATAACAATATGGGGACAACATGGGTACAACAATAACAATAAGGGATACAGTGACAACAATAATGGGGGAATACACTAGTATTATACGGACCTAACATGCCCCTCTCCTTCAAAAACTGTTGCCTTCAATGCTTGAGTAGTGATGGATGCTTCTGTATAAAATTATCATCCTCCCTTTTGGAATCTTTAGTGGGTAAGTTTTTCCACATGATGAGATACTCTAAAATTGATCGATTTCATAGTTATCGAGTTCTTTTTTCTGTGACTCCTTTACATTACAATATTATTTTTCCTTCCTCATCATGTCCTGAAAATATTATTTGAAGTGGGAGGTTGTCACCTATAATGTTCTTTAAGAATAAAACATGGAAAACTCGGTGCACTTCGGAAAGTGCAGGAAGCTCCAATTTGTATGCCATAGTACCAATATTTTGAAACACCGTGTACAAACCATAATACTTTGGTGATTATTTATTATCCTTCTTATCTTATTGGAGGGACATTTGTTTGTATGTTTGTAGTCATAAAAATACCCAGTCCCCTACATCGAAACTTCTTTCACTACAATGTTGATTTGCTTGTTGTTTCATTCTATAATGTGCCAAAGTGAGGTTATCCTTTAAGAGTTGAAGAACTTGTTGTTGATGGTCGATGTGATCTTCCACTGCTTCAACCTTATAATTTTATCTTAACAATGATGTAATGGACAATGGATGATATCCATAAAGTCCCATAAATGGCGTTGTTTCTATTACGGTATGGAAGGAAGTGTTCTACTATCATTTAGTAGGAGGCAACCACTTGACCCATTGTGTTTATTTATCAGTTACAAAGAAATGAAGATATCATTCCAAATATTTTTTCACTATCTCAGTTTTCCCATAAGATTGAGGATGATAAGATCAGCTATGGGCTAACTGTGTAGCCAAACAAGAAAATAATTCCATCCAAAAAGTTCCAGTGAAAGTGGGATCTCTGACACTGACAATAATCTTTGGGTTTCCATGTAGCTTTTGTATTCTTTCCATAAATTCTGTAGCAACTATATTGGCTTTAAATGGATGAGATAATGTAGAAAAGTGTGCATACTTGGTAAGTCTATGAGCTTCCACCAAGAGTACATTGTTTCCTTCATAATTAGATAGAAATTTCATAAAATCCATTGAAAATTCCTACCAATATTGACTTGGAATCGATAAATCCTATAGCAGACCCAAGGTCTTAACTATTTCAACTTTATTTTGTTGGAAAGCCAAACATTCTGCCACAAACTTTTGAATATCAGATTTATGGCCATTCCAAGAAACTCCTTCTTAGACCTACGGTAAGTTTTTAGAAATCCTGAGTGTGCTCCTAACTGAGAAGTCTACAGTTCCATAAGAATATTTTGTTTGAGTTATGAATTATTATAGAGGTGTAAGCAATATTTGTACCATAATGCATGATTTTTCCTACTAAATATGTGAGATTTACTGGGATGTTGTTGCAAATTTTGAATGACTGCCCACACTCCTACGTCATTATTCCATTCATCTCTTGATTTGTTTATCCAATCTGGTTGGATAATATAAATGGAACAAAGTAATTATTCCACATCCTCATCCTTTCTTGAGAGTGCATCAACAACAACATTTTTCTTCCCTTTTTTTTAGATGATTTTAAAGTCATAACCCAACATCTTTGTGACCGCTTTTTGTTTCTCTTCTAAATATAATCTTTGTTCTAAAAGTTATTTAAGCCTATCATGATCAGTTTTTATCTTGAAGTGTCTTCTCATTAGGTAAGGTATCCATTTCATAAGTACATGTAGTATTTCCAACATTTCCTTCTCATAAATTGCTTTGTGTAAATACTTTCCTTTGATTGGATGACTTTCAAAAGCAATGGATCTTCCTTATTTCATTAAAACAACACCAATTCCATTTCTTGAGGCATCACATTCCACAATAAATTTTCTTGTGAAGTCTGGAATAGCTAATACGGGTGCTTGGCACATCTATGTAGAAATTATTTCTTCTCAACACACTAATGACGTTTAGTGTATTTTCTATCACAACTATAAGAAAGCACTTTTGATCTTTTTTCTTCCAATTGTTGTGGCGTCAACTTTGTAGGTTGTGAAAAGATAGGGGTAGCAACACTTTGATATTTATAGATGTCAGTGGTAGGCTTCCTTGTTACCATAAATTTTCTTTCAATTTTTCTTGCCAACCTGAATGCCTTTTCAAATGAATTAGGTTCCCAAAGGCGAAACTCATGTTGAGTGTTATCCTTTAAAGTCCCTATGAACACATCAATCCTATAATAGTGCCACAATATCATTAACGCTTATATTCAATTTTTGGACGTCCTCAATGTGCTCCACCATTAAACCCTTTTGTTTGAGATTTATCAATTAACTAAAGATGTTGTTTCTCTTTGTATACTCATAATGTGCTATCATTTCCTCGATAAAAATTGACCAAGTGATAATTTTTTTATGAGAATAGAGCCATAAATAGCATAAAAACTCATTGGGTTCCAAATATAAAGTTGTAATGTGTACCTTTTGTGTCTTTTGAACATTATGGAGATCAAAGTATTTATTCATATGTATTATCCATGTTATGGGACCTTGCCATCAAACTTCCTCATATCAATCTTTGGAACATGAAGGGTCTTCAATCCAATGTTAGATTCTATGAAATCATGATTAACATTTCTTTTTTCTCATGATGAGTTTCATCTAATACCTTTTCTCCATTAGGAAGCATTTCTTATAGCAACCTTTCCAAACCTTCCTTAAAACCATCCATGTCTTCTTTTAAACCATTCTTAAAATATTCCATATTCTCTTTCATGTCATCCATATTAGCTTTCATGCCATTCTTCAATCCTTCCATGTACGATTTCATCTATTCTTCAAACCATTCATCTTAGCCTCCATTTCATTTTTGGCTAATCTTTGTGAGAACGAAAATTTTTGCACTTGGTCTCGTAATTTTGATATATCATGTTGCATTTCTTCTTCTTCTTCATGCATCATAGTAGAAATTTTAGGTTTCTTACTAGGTTCTTCCATTTAATTTCTTCGGGCCATGAATTAATTATTATTATGTTTCACTATGCCCTTTGAATCACTTCAAATTATTTTTTCAAGCAAAACTTATGCAAAGTTTAATAAAATACACACCTTTTTTTCTCTTTGTAGGAGCTTGATATTGAATCTATTTTATATCTATTATTTCAGATCTACAAGGTATAAAATTTCGCCCTATAGTAGAAATATAAGTCATATTTCCAACCCCAAAAGTTTGATTAAGATTAGATTCAGCAAGGAATAGTTATGACCAATCTCCCACAATGACCAATTATAGACTGGTTCAGTAGAGAGAACTTGTACAAAGTTCCACATGTCATTGTTTCATCCTTCAGAACTAAAAATGACACCCAAAAAGCTAAATTTGTTCCTATTTATGTCACACTTGATGAAATATGAATACGATGCTCAAAGAGAAGGTTATGAAGATTTTCACAAGGTCACCTATTTGAGATGGAATTCGAGAGCATACAAAAAATCATAAATTACTTGGATCATATCTCTAAAAATATACCAAGACAAGGTATGAAATTCGGACATGAAGTTCATCAATATTTTATGTAAAATGGATTTTTTTCGCCTTCTGAAGCTTTGTATAAAAAATGTTATAGAGAAAATTCCACAAGGCCCTGTTTGAAGTAGCGAAACCCTAGAATCCAAAGCTTTGATACCAAATGTTATGCAACCAACTCACAAAATAAAAGAAGAGATAGATAAATGACTTCAAAATTCGCCTCTTCAAGGGGCGAAACCTCTATTACATTACATAAAAGAACATTTCTTGGATGATGCAAATGATAAAACCTCCTTTCTAGATATAGGAGTCTAATGGGTCACAATGTAATCAGAGCCAACATAGCAATAATATTTTAAGGGCAAAACTTTAAAAATAGTGGGCTTCTATGGGGAACAATAATTACAATATGGGGACAACATGGACACAATAATAGCAATAAGAAAAAAAATGACAACAATAATGGGGGGAATACACCAGTATTATAGGGACCTAATAGGAGGGATGCCACTTACCTTATTAGGAAATGATCACACCTATCCCCCTACCTAGTGATACTAGGAGGGATACCAATTGCCGTAAATGCTAAGGATCATGCCTATCCTATTATATGTTGATCTTCCTATCATGACCCTAATCATTCAAGTGGTTAGAAAGCTACATCTCTAGCTTGTGTGGGATGCCACTTACCATAAATGCTAAGGATCGTGCCTAACTCAAGAAACCACCACCTATTGGCCTGATGGGTGGGAAAGATAGATTCCAAATGGAGCATACTCTATCAAATCTAGAGGTTACTCAACCCTAGGATCTCTAAGGCTCAATTCCTCACCCTGTGAGCTTAGACAGCGGGGAGCAGCATAACTCAGTGTCCTTGATCAGCCTAGGTGCTTGCCCATTACAGTCACATCCATCAGTATAAGTTGTTATCTAAATATCATAAAAATATAAAAGTGTTTGTATCTCATACTGAATCAAACAACTTGCCTAAGTGTAGTATTTCTCTGTTATCTTGTTCATATAGGGCCTCAAATGTTAGAGAAAATATATCACATAAATAAAGTAGTACCATATTCATCTTCTCTCCCTCTCATGCAAGGAGGCAACACTCACAAGATTAAGCTTATCTCATACAATAATGTTCTCTAAATCCATGAAGATGCCTATCCTCCATCTAGATATGGCCAGACTATGTCTAACTCAGAGTGCATACAAGGATCTAGTTAATTCAGTAATAAAAATACATCAACGCAATCAAGCATGCCATCAAATCACTCCTATATGAGAGGTGGATCTTGACTCTTCATGGGTTAAATTGGTCCTGTCAACAAAGGATTTTTAGCTCAAAAAAAAAAAAAACATTAGATGTTCATTATTTCATTCTGCAATCGTGGTACTTCCAATCATCCACAAAAAATAAATATTCAGTGTTGGGACCTCATTAAGGCTTTCTCCCTCTGAATAGGAAGCCTATTCAATCATCATCAATCATGATCACATAGAAAAACTATATTAGGTTCTCATACATACATTATAGTCATGGCAGGTGACCATCAGCTTGTTTACTGTCACAATAAACATATCATAAATCATCCATCCAAAATTAACTCAATTGATATCTTTTCTATCACATTATATAGACATTTCATCATAGTCCTAACATCATCAAGTTAGGATATCCATTAATGACATTGTCAAATTTAGCATATTGTTAGGACATCACAGCTATTACAACTTATCAAGGCCTTATCAAGATCAAAGGGAAAATGGTCAGTAAATCAATATTAGAAGCAGAAGCTTACCATTATGGTTACAATATTCTTACAAGGATTCAAAGAAATATCAAGTTAACACACATCAAAATCAATGTTTCTAGCCTTACTTTTCAAAATCATATGACAAGTATCAAAATCCCATATATTAAGGATATCATATTAATTGTTACTATAAAGTGCATCAATATATCACATTTGGTAGGGATCAAGCTTACTTACATATTTATATGACACGAAACCATAAATCAAGTCATTTATGAGGGGGCTATACTTGGCATACTGCAGGGAGTAACTTGAGATTGAAATAAGATACTAAACATACCTTGTAGTATTTAAATACCTTTAGCACCTTCCCTTAAAAGTTGAAGCACATGTGTATCTACTCCAACTTCCTCTTCCTGCATCTTCTTCTAGCACTATATTTTCTCTTATGGTACTAGGTTTCCTTTCCTACTTTATTCAATATTACGATGATCCTCAAGAAGGACACGCTTATCATATCTTCATCACAACATTATAAGTGAATACTACAATATGAAGGAAGGATAAGAAATAATCTCAATGATAAGTAAAAATAAGAATGATGTCAAAAAGAGATAATAAATGTTTAGGAAGTACTTATCATTAACGAGAGTTGATGAGGTCTTCCTTAAACCATACCTCAAGAATCGTTGTTGTCCATCATCTGTATATCAATGTGTTGAATGTGTTGGATACTTCCAACATACAATGGGTCTCCTTAATGTGAAGTCCCATTTCAACCTCACATCATTTGGAGTAGGAACCCCATCCAGATTATCAGGCCAACCACCATAACTATAAGGTTTGACTTGGTTTTAATTAATATCATAAGAAATTATGTACATAAAACTTTGAACAAGAAAGTAATTAGACATTGTGAAACACCTATTGTAATGTGTAAAAGGATACTTCCATGAGAAGGGAGACAAAAGTGAGCCTCGAGAAGGAAGTAATAGTTATAGCCTAAGACAGACACATGAGCAAAGAAATATTATTTAGTTATCTAGAAAAATATTTCACATAGGAATAACGATCATTAAACCACATGCAAGAGAAATTCAACAAGATAAGTACCCATTCCACTGACATGGTTCAATTTCCTTAGTGCATATGAATGAAGAATACATAGAAAACATCTAAAGAATAGTCATCAGAAATTCACAATACATGCATGAAAATGTGTTGGATCACCAAGCTTTAATTATAGGGTGAAACATCCAAATACACAGTTACAATAGAGAGGCACTAGTTCTAGTAGTGGAACATTAAGTCACTTCTTTCTTCTCCAGAGAATATTTGTCTCTCCAATGCCAAGCAGAGAATCCAAGACTACAACTCCAAATATTCAACCTCCCAAATTCATTTTCGTGAGTTATGAGGTTTTTTTTATAATAAGGGGAATGGTATTTCATATTACCATGACTCTTGAATTACCTTGATGAATATTGTACTTCTATTGTGTTCTATGGACTTCTAAAAAACTCTAGAACTTCTAATGACTTTTGGACGTAGCCTAAAGACATTTTGTCCATATATGACAAAGTGACTTTTCATATTCCACATATGAACCTTGGACATCCAAATATTACATTTTGTCTTTTTTCTTGAGAATACATCATTACATTCCACATGGAAAAAAATGAGCATTATGGTGACACTTGTACATCTCATAGCTTCACAATTATGACATGGACTTCATGATGAGATGGCAATGCCAACCTGTCTTCATTACTTCTTCATCTTGCATTCTTGATGGTGGATCTTGTTATCACTCAGGTTGTCCCTAGGCTCCTAATAGGGATACGGCCAAGGTAACCACAAACCAATCTTCTGATTGCAGGTTCTAGCCCACCTGCAATCGGAGAGGGCTCTC
>APFE030318461.1:0-15384 GCA_000404065.3 Pinus taeda | reverse complement strand
TGTGAACCAACAATGGTGTTTCATACTTATGTGCACACTGAGATCGGTGCATTTACATTTGGATGTGCATAAGAGCCAGTGCACGACTGTGTTTTGAGCACACCAATGATTATTTTCTTTGTTTTCTTTTAATTGAAAGTTATGTTTCCGTATTTATAAATACACATTTCATTTAATAAAAAAGTTTGTGTTTTATGTATGAGTCTGATGTATTTATATGTCAATCATGTAGCAAAGATGTCAACAAAGGAAGTAGCAATGGGAGTAGGAGGAGCAGGTAGACCCATACAACATGGTTTGAACATAGAAGGCCAAAAAGAGGGAGATGGATTTGTTAGATACATACATGGCAACAACAAAATATTAAAGATAAGCATGCGAGTATGTCTATTATTAACAAATGATATACATTTATAGTACATCCACATGACCTTTTGTTTTGTATTCCAAGGTCACTTGGACTTCCTTAGACTATTCAGCTTCCACATGAACCATTAGAGGATTAGATGTACAACTTTCCCCCCATTAATCTGAAGGGGTATGTACGAGTCCAAGAAGAGAGTTGTAATAAAAAATGTGCAAAAAATGTATGGCAGCACTAGGCTGAATGTGCTCTCTCAAATGTTGGTATAAGGGAGGTGGTTTAAGGATGACCACCAACACTCGAATACTTAGTACAATTCCTAGAACTCTTCCAAGTCTGGCATGAAGCTTAGGTATTCCGCTAGAGGAAGTGCTCCTGTTGTTTTCAAGAGGGAAATCTTGGACCAATAAAGGGAGGTCTCACCCCGCATAAAGGGACAACCTCAACTTGAAAAGGGAGGTCTCAACCTGTGACGGTTTAAGGATTACCACCAACTCTGGAATGCTTACTACAATTCCTAGAACTCTTCCAAAACTTGTAAGAAGTTGAAGTGTTCTATTAGAGGAAGTGTCCCCAATTCTTTGAAAAGGCATTACCAACCAAAGGCATGCTTAGGGGCATTTTGTCTCTGGCTACAACTCTAAATTTGGTATGGCAGGTTGTGGCTTAGGCTCACTTGATGTGGCTTTGAAGCTTGTAGATGACCATTACATCCCCCCTTGTCAGATAAAAGTTGAGAAGATGAAGAGATCTCAACTACAAGACTTTTCAATATTTGAGAACAAATCCTATTGTACAAGTGAAATATCTTCTTGGTTGTTGAAGCCCATTGCCAAGAAGCGATCGGTCCAAGCTAAATCTTTGTTCTTGCAGGAGGTTTGTTTGTAAAGCATCTATTTGAAGAATGATTGGTTTTATGACAATGCTTACATGGATGAAGATCAAAACAATGATCTTTCATATGACCAACTCAATCACAGTGTTGGAATTTCACAATCTATTGTTATTGCTGTGGAAGAGGAGCAGAATCTATAACAGCTGAAGGTGAATTGTCACAAAGGAATCCAAAACTGTTAAATTGGATGGTCTTTGAGTAATCTGGAATATGGAACGACATGTCCTTGTCATATCCAAGACTAGTTCTATGCTCATTGCTAACAAGATCTTCCCAAGATCTAATGATGGGCTTGCGAAATGCAATCTGAACTTCTTCATCTGCATGTGACTCTACTGCTTTATTGGGCACTGGATTTGAATCAACTGTAACATGATTGTCTTGTTGTTTATGGGAGTCTGTTTCAATATTATGAATAGAAACAAGTTTAGAATGATGACTCCACTACTGTAATTCTTCATGCTATAGTTGAGATTCAAGCTGTGAAAAGGCGATTTTTTCTTCTGCATGTTGTAGACACGTCCGAATTTTGGAGAGAGAGTCTTTGCTGATTATGAATGTGTTGTTAGTTGTTGAGTGTATCATAGTATTGAGGAACTCTAATACTTCACCAATTAGAACCATTTCACAACAAATGTACCAATATTACAGCGAATACAAATGTCTTCTCTCCTGTACAAAATACTTATGTTATATAAATTGTAGAGAATACACTAACAAGTGTTCTATCTATTTATAGAGACAACTCTATAAACATCGTTGGTGCAATCATATAGCTTTTCCAATACATAGTAGAGACATATTTGACCCACAACACTAGTACACCAACACTCGGTAGCAGTAAATATGACTCGAAAATTAGTGTTTAACGCACATACCATTGTTTGCAACTATAGAACACGGAGAATGGCACCTACACAATGCAAAAAGATGCACATACATTCCTAAACACTCACATTGTATATAAACACATTTACTCTACAACCCATCTCACAAAGATATTGTAGCCCCAATGCACATATAACACCAGCCTTCAATCAACTTGACAATATGCATTCACAATCTAGTGTTTTATCTAATAGACGAGTGTACAAACTTCAATGCTTCAATAGCAAATTAATGCACATTTGAGTAGATATTCTACGTTCCAGTTTAGAGGTAATGTTGAAGATAAACGGAGCTACTTCTTTCCACCCTTCGCCTTCAAAAATTGATAACCCTTTCCTAAAGTCTCTTGATTCCAACAAAACAAAGATCCTTTCTGGGACAAAGTATATGAACAACCTCTTCGTATGATTTATATTGGTAATATTTATGTGCTAACAAGATAGGTAGTGTGATTGGGAAAGGCGGTGGTATTATAAGAGGCAAGAAACTCATGCCAAGATCAAAATTGTAGATTATATCGCTAATGTGGAAGACAAGGTTATTATTATCTTCAAATCTCAAAAGGATCAGTGAAAGGAGAGAAAGTTTGTCAGGGTTTCGTCATTCCACCAAGACTTAGCACTTCCGTGAAGTTTAATCTATCTCTAAATTATATTATGTGATTTCCTAATGGTGGCTTGGTTGCAAGTGTTAAGGATAATCGTTCAAAATGAGAAGCTATTCCTTTAGGTTTAGGTGGAACTTCTTCTCAGGTTTCCTTTGGAGTATCAGTCATCAACCTCCAATTTTAGTTATTATGCTAAAATAGAAGAACTATTTAATTTACCCAGTATATGGCAAACCTTCAAATTTTCCATAGAACCAAAAGGAATTAAAACCCCAGTTCATAACCTTATCACTTCCGAAATTTAAATTAACTCACATGCATCTTCCAACGTGATCACCGTCATATTTGACCCATCTAATCCAACAGCTATCACGTCACCCACTTGCCAACTAGCTTAGCTAATCTCCACCATCAATCAATCCCGCTTGATCCAACAGCTATCATGTAATATCGCATGAAATATTTCATGGTGCATAACAAGTCAAGAGAATATGAGGAAAGTGGTTTTCAAATGATACGTGTCAACCCCTCAGGTTAATTGCGTGAATTTGTAGAATTCCATTTACAGCTTTTAGGGCGCGCGAGATACTACTTACTGCCTATGTAGATTGCTCCATTATTTTTCACATTTTTCACCCTTTTGTCGACATGTGCCTTGATGTGATCTGTCCATTTCTTAACTTAATCTCCTGCAATAACATCTTTGTTACTCATCTTCCATTAACCCTATCCATTGAGTCGACTGATCTAATGGTTACTGTGCACTATTACTTTCTTTTGTTTCTAATTGTGTAATAGCCTATTCAGCTTTCTACCTATGTATTTGTCCTCGCCTTACAGTCTTCAATTGTTCTAATCTCAATCTCCACTCTCTTTCTTCATTTCTTCATACCTTTACGCTTCCTTCATAAATCCTTAGGTTTTAGGAAGCCTTGCAGTTATACCTTCGCTGTAAGATTGAAGGTTAACTTCAATACTATCTGTGTGCAAACCCATCACACTCTTCTCTGCCTTCCTCTCGTGTTCTGCACACCTTTGGCAGAGTGCTCAAGTGCCAAGTCTAGGCAGGTATTTTTTTTTTATTTGAGGTAGTGCATGGAGAACCCAGAACAAATATAGCTGAGAGAGGTGATCTGGATAGTGTGTAGTATGAAATAGGCATGCACACATAATGGGAGTTCTATCTGCAGGAATGCAGAACTAACGTGCACAGAGAGGCCACAACATAAGTGGCTCGGATTAGAGTAGGGTATGGGTACTCCCACTATGATACCATAATAGGTACGTACATGGCAGCAACAGAATATTAAAGATAATCATGAAAGTATATATATTATTAACAAATGATATACATTTATAGTACATTCACATGACCTTTGGTTTCATATTCGAAGGTCCCTTGGACTTCCTTAGACTATTCAGCTTGCACACCAACACTTAGAGGATTAGGTATCCAATAGGATTTATACCCTCATCCTATTACTACAATGACCTGAGTTCTCTTAAGGAATGTAGGCCTCCTCAAGTACTACGAGGAGGCTACATCCCTAAAAATTCACTATGTGTTATTGGCATATCTGATCCGATGATGGAGTACCTAGGAGCAGACTTTCCATGTTGGTCATGATAGGAGCTCTGATATCATGTCATAACTTCTCACGAAGACTCAAAAGAATCGAGGTTGTAGATTGGGTAAAGAACCTAAGTACTAAGAATGAATATCGGAGGTTGAAGGCAGTAAAACTCTTTTAATTCCTTTTTCAAAAAATTATGATGAAGAAGGGCTCCAATAAAGACTCCCGCTTGGCCAAAAAAATACAAATCAAAATAACGCAAAACCAAGGACCGTAGACACCCTTTATCTCTCCTAGAAAATGGACATATGGCAATAAATATTTGGTTCCGAGAAGAAAACATGGAAAATTATGTTATCATTGCATGGCTAGATGAGGAGATGTTGCATTAGAACTTTATGGTTTTGGAATTTTATTGCAAATGAGGTTATGAGGATAGAAGGCTCCAATATTGCAAGGCCTATGCATTAAACCATTGGTCACAGGCAGTGGTCCCATTTTTGATACGTGATAAAGGAGCTTATGTAAGAGAATCCAAGGCCAATCACAGTGTTGTGCTTTCATAATGATCTTTTATAACAGTTATGGGATGTATTGGGTTATGATAATATAGCCTAGAGTGTATGCAAGTGGATGGGTCGACAGTTATGTCACAAGACTTCTTCAACACCACCACACCTGATGATGGCTAGTTCCAAGAGGGGAGATTAAATAGTTAGGGTGAGAAGGTGATAGGCATATTGGTCGATAACCACGAAGGAAAACACTGGCAGAGACATGGCCTAATCAAAGGATATCACAATAATTGACATGGATATTTTTTTTTGTAGCCATCATTCAGTTTTCCCATGTTATGTTATTTTGTAATTTATGCATTTTAAAGAAGGAATAAATATTTTATGTAATCATTTGAATATGTGCACGCAGAGACAACTCATTGATTAGATAACTTTAACAATAGAGAATATTTTGTAATTGTTGATTTAGAGCTCCCCCTTTGCCCATAAATAAGGGCAAGAAACTCATTTGAAGGGTTCCAAAGTTCTGTTCCCAGAGGCCTAAAATATATATTTGTAGGTATTATTATTTCCTTATATAGAAAGAGGTTCGAACTCTCGGTCCAATGGCTCTTTCATGAGGTGATAATGCTTATATAAATTTGAACTATGATGGACCTATGATATGGGCCCCATTTTCAAATATTAATGAAGAAGATCTAGTGATTCCAAGTGGACTACTATGTAGCATGTGTTCCCCTTTATTTTTCATTTCATCTATGTTTATCTTCCTCTCAAATTGTTTAAATAAGTTGTTGGTTTCACTCCGAAATTATGGATGTACTTATGTTATAACGTAGCAATGGTACCTGTGAAATTACAAATTTTGCAATGTTATATTTTAGTCAACGATACCTATGAGATCATAGATTTAACAATGTTATTCTGTGACAAAATATACCCATTAAAATATAGAGTTAGGAATCTTACATGTGCTCCACAATCTCTGCACTTCTATCTTCTTATTTTTCCATAGTTATGATGGGATTTGTTGCTTAGGATTCTGCATTATCCAACCCTCTACATTGAATTCCCTTCCATAGTTTCTCTCTCTCCATTTTTATTACTACAACGATAAATATTAGGTTGCATTTTACTATGTGTGGGCCACCATATCATGACATTTATCCTTGGGATGATTGATATCTTCATACATATATATATGTGTATGTTTAAGTCTATCTTGGTTAAGGGTGGTTGAACCAAGTTCTAAATCAACCTAATTGAAATTATATTAAATATAGAGTGTCATAACAAATCCTCAAAGCACTCCTCTAGGATGTCTTAGAAACTGACCCTTTCCTCAACCTCAGGTTATCTCTAGGAGCTACACCATCTTCTAGTGTCATTGTTGGGGAATGAATCATAAGATTTTTCCATGGGAAAAAGTTTTTTACATTCCCTCTTTTAGGTGAGCACGGGAAGTGTGGGTTGAAGATATCTCACCATGGCAACTCCACTATTTCAATCTTATTTTGAGCACCCTGTCTTTCTGGAGACCTCATACTCGCTCTGATACAAGCCAAGGTAAAGATCCTCCCCTATTCAACCCTGAGAAAATCATATCATAGAGGATTTGGAGAGATAGAACCCATTTTACACCATATTCCACGAGATATTTTCCATAAATATCATCAAGTAGCTCTAAAAAAGATGCCATAAACTACCCTAAGTTTGCCTCCAATGTTTTGGAATATCCTGAAAAAACATTGTGAATTGTTTGGCTCATTTCCTTTTAGAGTAAAAAAATGAATAATCTTTTGCCAGTTCACCCTCTTTATCATTTCATCCCTCCCCTAAAGCTCAAGAGTTAAATGCATCCTTATAAACAATCCAACACATAGTGTGAATAACTTCCCAACGCAGATCTAGTCAGTTTCGACTCTGATATCCCCTCAGCAAGGACCTGTAATAAATATTACACCACCTCACTTGCTCAATATGTTGTCCCATGATTTATCCTAAAGAAATATGCCCCACTAGACTTTCCACAACCCTTTAATGGTATTCCACAAGACTATCGCAAGCTCTTGCCAAGATTCACAGGGGATGATGGCATTTTAGCACAACCAAATGTAGAAACTTTATGTCCATTTGCATAAAATCTCAATGTATAACATCTAGATGTGGTGTTAAGAGGTTTTGTATAGTCTCTTGATGGGGAAGCCAAAAAATGGTTTAAAGCCATAGGAAATGCTTCAATCACTACCTGGGAGGAGACGGATATTCTTTCATGCAAAAATGGCAATAGGAAATGGACCATGGTTATATAATAACTAAGTTCAATGCTATGAAGAGGAAAAATAATTAAGATGTGTTAGAATCCATAAAAAATTTTAACAAATTGTAAAATAGTATCCCTAATGAAGTAAATCCTCCCCATACTACTACTAAAGTGGTTTTCAGTGGGGCATTTGAACTTTAATTTAGTTTCACTCTCAAAGAAAGAAAGTATCGCTCCATAAATTAGATTCAAATATATGCTTTAGAATTTGAAGTAAATTTCACCTCTACTGGGAAGCGGAGAGGGAGAAATAATCATGGAGATAGGAGAAGGGGAAAAGAGGAATCTAGTTCCTCAAACGAGGGAAAGGAAACTCAAGAGCATAAACTTGAGGAAGTGAAAAATTTGACAGAAAACTTGTCTAACAATCTTGTGAAACTGGAGTTAGAAAACAAAAACCTTCCTCAACAAAACCATCTAGCTCCTAACCAAAGTTTCAATCCTCAGTACAGGAGACCTCCTTTGTAGGTCTTACAAAGGGAGACAAGGGAGAAACTAGATCACACTCAGGCTCCACTGTATTTGGTAAACGATCCATAGGAAAATGCTGAAGAAACAAGATAAGTCCAAGAAATTCAATTTTATTCTCTTTCAGGGGGAGAAAATGAAATAGAGGCCAATGAAGTAGAAGGGGATGATTGGGAGGCCCCACTATATTATGTTCAGGTGAAAAAATACCGTAGAGAGTTTGTTGACTTTATGTAAGTCCAACTACATAGGAAATACGATCTTAGATATTCTAGGAAAAGATATAGAATGGAGGATCAAAATGAGGATTGCTCTCCCACCAATCCTCCCAAATCAACAGAGAAAGGAAAGATGACACTACACCAAGCCTCACTAAAAAGGAAATACTCTTCAAATTCCATTATCCACATGCCCAAAGTTTCTAAAATAGAATGGTTTCCCTTATAATCCAAACCAGTCTGTGATAAAGAAAAAGATATTGTTCACGTTGTCACAACTGATAGGAATACCCCTACATTTAGTGTTCAAAAACAGCTATAGAAGGTCAAAATATTTATCCCCTTAACCAAATTGTTGAGGAATCCAAATAAAAAAGTTCAAGTATCTCAGTTCATGTGTCCTCCCACCATGGTCCCTCTCCAAGACAAATTGAACCTCCAAGAAGAAAGACCAATGGTTTTTTCTGGACCTCGTGTTGAGGAACAAGACACTTCTACTCACCCTTTCTATGTCACTTTGGTGATTCATCAACTTCTCTTACATAACTAGATGCTTGACACAAGAGCTTCTAACAACCTGATGTTGTTGTCTTTTATGGAGAAAATGGGGCTGCAAATGACAAGACCATATAAATATCTATATTCTTTTGACTCCAAGAGAGTAAAATGTCTCCGGTTAATTAAATAGTTGGTTGTCAATTTGGCTAAGATGCCTGTGAAGAGTGATGTAATGGAAATTGTAGTGGCTTATATCACTACAAGGTTTGGTATGCTCTTGTTGAAATCATGTGGATCAAAAATTGGAGGATTCATTAAAATGGATTTAAAATATTCTACCATTCTTTTTTTTTGGTGGATAAGAGCATTGATTATATATAGAAGTGAGATTTGTGAAGATAGTTATAAGGATCGAATGTTTGAATAATGTTGATGTGTATGGTAAAGAGAAATATTTCCCCTATTTATTGTTAGAGGAAGATGATCAAATCACGAATGAGACAAAGGTGTAATGTCCTATCTCACTAGACCAAAAATCATTGGAGTGTGACAAGGTATAGAAGATACACTTTGATGGTGCTTATTCTAGGCAAGGAAATGGGGCAAGTGTGTTGTTGGTATCCCAAGAAGGAAGCTTGATCCTCTCTTTCAAGCTGGAGTTTGAAGACACAAATAATTGTGTTGAGTATGCAACTTTTCTACTAGTTTTGCAAGTTATAAAAAATATCAACATTAGGTACTTGGTAGTGTTGAGGGATCCATAGATTGTGGTGATATAAATCTGAAGTCAATGAAAAACCAAAAATCCAAAACTAAAGGTGTACCAAAATGAGTTATGAGATCTCATTGACAACGTTTTCTTAGCTTTTAACAACAAGGTTTTTCCCAGAGATGGAAATCGGAAGCTTGATTCCTTAGTTGTCGCTATCAGTAACTCCAACCCTCCTCAGAACCCCTTACTCAGATATGAAATTAAAGTCAGATGTACGCATTGAATATCATACAATGTTAAGTATTGGTAGGTGTTTGAAGATGAGGAAAAAATCTTGGAGGTTGTTGGAGGATTGTCAAGATTAGAGATCGTTCAGGAGGAATAGAAACCATTGTAGGGAACAATATTTTACGATTGAAAGATAATAATATCCCCAAAGATTTGGTTCATTTGGAAAAAAAATTCAACTTAAATGATATAGTTTTCAAGTAAACTGATCAAGAATTTGAAGAAGACGTGGAAGGCTGCAATATTGGTTTAGATCAAGGTCCCCGAATAATTAAGTTGGCCAAAGGAATTCCTAAAGAATACAAAATAAATGTACCTGGCCTCTTTTAACAGTATAAGTATGTGTTTTCTTGCTCTTATGATGATTTAAAAATAATTGATACTAATATCATCCAACATAAAACTCATTTGAAGAGTGGGGTGAAACCATACAAACAAAATCTTAGGCACATTAACCCTTTATCACTTCCATCAATTTACAAAGAGGTGAGGAATTTACTCCAGGCTAAAATGATCATACCTTTGAGGTATTTATATTGGGTGGAAAATATAGTTCCTGATAGGAAGAAGAATGAGGAAATCATGTTGTGTATTGACTTTAGGAATTTGAATAAGGCCTCACTAAAGGATAATTACCCTCTACCTAAAATGGATGACATTTTGCAAAACATGGTGGACTCTTCTCCTATGTATATGATGGTTTGTTTTTCTAGATACAATGAGGTAGCTATGTGTCCTTAAGATCAAACGAAAATTACTTTCACCATGGCTTGGGGAATGTTTATATGTGAGAATGCCCTTCGACCTCATTAATGTAGGAGCCACGTTTTACAGAGAAATGAATATAGTTTTTGTGAGAGAACAAGATAAGTATGTGTTTATTTACCTAGATGACATCAATGTTTTTTTTTTTTAAAAATATCAGGATCATATTCAACATCTACGACTCACTTTCGAGAAATGTGAAAAATATGGTTTGTCCTTAAATCCTAAGAAGCCTCAATTTCCTACGAGTGAGGGAAACTTGCTAGGACATATTGTGGAAAAATAGGGGGTGAATATAGATCCCAAGAGGGAGGAAGCCATCAAAAACATCCCATTATTGATAAATAAGAAATAAATCCTAACTTTATTGGGAATAATCAACTTTTTAGGGAGGTTCATACCCAATTATGTTGAGATAATTAAGGAAATTATAGAGATGTTGAATAAGGATATGGAGGAAAATTGGACTGAAGAAGCTTCAGAGTCATTCTCAAGGATCAAAAGGGCCTTTATAGAAACTCCTGTATTAGTCATCCTTGATTATCTAAAACCATATTTCATTTTCTCTTTTGCTTCTCCAAATACAGTGGATGTTGTCTTATTGTAAAAGGAAATGAAGTGCATGAGCAACCAAAAGCATTTTTGAGCCAGGTTCTGTGGGATGTTGGCCTAAAGTATATTTTATGGATAAGTAGGCATATGGCTTAGTGAAGGCCTAAATATCTTCAGAATATATGTCCTGTAATTAGGAATAACGACTTATGCTCCTACAACTATTGTGAAGTCTGTTATGGTACAAGGGGAAAATGAGGAAAAAATATGTAAATGGATTGCTAAAATCCAAGAATATGACCTGAAGATCAAACCCACGAACTTTGTCAAGGGGAAGGGATTAGCTAAAGTCTTCTTTGAATCAAATTGTCAACCATTGGGTATAAACTTGCTAATAGAGGAAGGAGAAAGCCGAAGAGAAGAGGAGCAAAATAAGGTCAAGATGACAACACAAAAAATAAAAATGAAGTATCTCATGTCTCACTTATATAAACATATAATCCATTATTTAATTTTTTTGATTTGTCCAATCAATCTTAATAAGGTTAAATGCAGAGATCTTAGGCGACAAATGCATAAATTTGTCATTTCAAATGCTGAAATATATTGGAGAGCTCCATTAGGGATTTTGCTTTTATTCATGGTTGAAGAAGAGATCCATTGAGTGATAGATGAGTTCCATTATTTTGTGCATGGGGGAGAGTTATAGTTCGAGAGATACAACCCATAAAATTCTCAAAGAAGGTTTGTCTTGACCCAAGTTGTTTGGTGAAGTACATGCATATGTTTGGGGTGTAAGAAGTGGCAAATGTTTACTAACAATCATAAATTAGCACATTTTCTTCTAATCCATGTTTTCGCTGAAGAACCTTTCAGAGAGTGGGGGTTAGACTTCATTTGGTAAATACACCCACCCTCCAATAGTCAACGCAAATGGATTCTTATCGCCACTGATTACTTCACTAAGTGGGTGGAAGCAGTCCCAAATACAAATGAAACTGATATTGTGGTTATCAAATTCATGAAGGAGGATATCCTTGTGAGGTTAAGGTTCCCAAGGAAGATTATCATTGATAACAGTAAAGTTGTTAAATATGCCAAGTTTTTGAACTTGTCAAGCAGAAAGAGTTATTTTTGTGGACAAACCTAACCTCCCTAGGAGTCTAAGACTCTCTAGTGACAAACAAGACAAACAAGAGCAATCCTTCTCTAAACATACATTATTCTATGAGAAACCAAGTGTTGTTCAATCCTACCTCAAATCCAACGCTTGTTGTAGCAGTCCAGCCTTGCTGATCCAGATGAGCTCCTCCTTCACTTTAAGACCTGCATACACTAACAGCAAACGATTACATAACACCTGAATATTTCATAAAACAAAGCATATTCATCACATAGACCAAGGAGTACGTGAAATAATTCATTAACAACAAATCATTGAGAAGAATGGACTTATTTGTATTAAGGAAACAAAAAAGGAACCATTACAACCTGAGCCTTGGTGTTGTGCAAGCTCCTCCCAGGGTCCAACAAGAGATTTCCTCTAATTTGACAAGCTCACCCACTCCCAATATGGCAACAAGGAAGGATAGTGATCTCTCCTCACAAGTCAACAATGGAAGTCCTAATTCCAGCAGCATTTACCCTTTAGAATGTTCAGCTTTCAACCTTCCCTCCTTTGGCCCAAGGTCTGTATTTATAGTGTTCTAGAGGAAGTTATTCAGTTCCAACATCAATGGGATACTCCCTCTTTTGGATGGGGTAGCTCCTCTCTTGATGGGATAAGTTCCTCTATCATAGGGATGCATAAACCATCTGGAGGCGCTCAATACACGTCAAACACTCTTCTAGAAGGCTCTAGAAGTGACCACAAGTAACTTTTTTAAGATGAAACTCGCGCCTTTTGACCTTTACAGGGGTACGCACCCATCCTTTGGCTTACAGAGCGTACACGTACGCAGGTACAATGAGTTTGGGATGCGTACACGCAGCAAGGTAGAGAGAACCTGCGTACCCAGAGATAAACATGTTTTCAAGTGACTTTCTCTCTCTTTGAAGTTTGGACATGAAGAGCAGAGGTATGGGGCTTGACAAAGAGGACAATGTGGCTATTGATGAGGCCACATAAACTGCAGATAGTCAAGGTGACAAAATTCAGTGTAACAGATTGCCCCCTAAAGTTCGAAGCCTGTAATAGATAAGGGTGTTAAGTCATATAAGAAGGGTGAAGTGCTTTATCATTTCGAGGATCATCTTGTGGATAGCCCAGTCGGAACCTGCAATTTTCAACACAAAATACATGTATAATATCATATCATACTGAGGTAGGCATTCCCATACTCAGATTAAAAACTTTAACTATTGGACTAACTACTCTGGTACAAGAATGATTTCATAATACATCATAATCATAGACTCGTGCAGACACAGTATGGACGCAGCCATCTGTTTATGATTGGTCTACAACATAATGAATACAAAACTCCTCGCAGCCTGGATGGTGGAAACTAGATCCAGGGTCTTCATCTCTACTTCCCGAATTGGTACGATTCTAGCCATGTGAATAAATGAGTCGATGTCGAACATGGTAGAAACCACTTGATTACCAGTCAATGATGAAAACTGTTAACAAGTATGAGAGAGACCACCAGTAATGTCAATGGTTCTCAAAGTACCCAGCACAATCCATGAGATGTGAATGAATGAGTCGATGTCGAACATTTCATGGAATCCTTCGATCGCAAGTCAATGATGAAAACTGACGTCGAAGGCGAGAAACCTGCCATTGATGCATGCAGACCTCAAGGTACTGACGATTTCTAAGTCAACTCTCTAGATAAAGTGCTGATGTCGATAGAAAGCGACCCGTCGCAGGAAAGCCCACAACACGAAACCATAGTTCAAGTTGAAGAAATGTTGCTGCAAGGACTGACTCAATGATGACACAATAAATGATACGTATTCTGCGGTTGAATGTTTTGTTTACAGACCTCTTGAACACATAATGACACAACAGATGGTTTGGTGATAAATGACTCAAAGTCGACTCCTGTAACCCGGCTTAAAGGATGTCAATGATTTGGTCAACTGTGAGGTAAAGGATTTCCCAACCCAGGTGAATGAATAAGTGTCGTGTTCAAGAGTGGTAGTAAGGTTTTTCTTGAGACAAAAGGATATCAAATAGGCTCATTCTCCTCATTTTTCCCCCACCATTTCTGGCAAGTACCTCTTTATTTTTTACAAGCTTGAGGAGGATAACATATGCTTGTTTGTAAGCTCATCCTTCGGATGAGTCCAACTTAGTTTTTGATGCAAACCCTAAGAAGGAGTGGTCCGTCCCTGTTTGTAATAGAACAGGTCCTTTACTGTGAAATTTTAACGAGTCCAGTATAGGAGAAACTCGGCGCTTTTCATATTTAGAGAGTCTGAAAAACTTAGAAGACTCCAGATTGAACTTTTTCGTAAAGTTGTGTCTCCTAAGCCCGAAAAAGTATAAAATAATAACTAGGAGAACCGCTTGATCTTGCGACCAAGGATATTTTCATAGTTAGTGTCTTTGACCTGAAAAGTAAAAAGCGATCAAAGACACGTCGTTTTATTTCCAATATCGAATTTAAAACGACAAAAATCCGGCAATCTTTTCCTGTTTTTACGGTCAGAAAAGGGCTATAAGGGGACCGTCTTTTAATTCCGTTTTAACGAGTGTAAAAGAAACGCTCGGCAATCTTTCAGTTTTTAGGAGTCAGAAAAGGGCTTAAAAGATGACTCTGATGTCTGATTTGTGAAAAAGTGACAAGTTTCCCTGAAAGTCCCTTTGTCCTGCACAAAAGCGAAACATTACTTATACCTGTTTGAGATGGGCAAAAATGCATTAAAATGACCTTTCATGGTGAAAAATAAACAAATATAAACAAATATAACATTTATTTATCCAAAAAACCTACAAAAGACCTTTTACCATGTCATTTTTACCATTTTACTGTTGAGGTTGAAAAAAGAGCTTTTGGCAAGAAACTTCCCGTGGACATTGCGGAAAATCAGACCGTCGGAATCGAACGTCGTCACCTCCAGGTAATCCACAACATCCTCCTGTTCATTTCATCCGTTTAGAATTCAGTTTTAAGTTAGTTTGATTTTTTGGAGGCAAAAGGTTTTGGGACGCACTCCTCGGGGTACGCAGGTGGCCCATGGGTAACCTGCGTACCCCAACCTTTTCCTTTAAAGGAAAAGGGTCGGGGTACGCAACCTACCTTCAGGCCAGGTGCGTACCCATGCCCTGTCTCTGAAGGCGGGGTGCGTACCCCGTGCAAAGCGCACCCTAAACTCACAACTTCCAAACCCACCTTGAAAATTTGATTTTATGATCACTAAAACACTTCTCATGGCTTGAGGATACTCACCATGCTGGATTGGAGAGAACGAGAACACGAAGATGTTGATTTGGCCACGTTGGATCATCCACCTACCATTGATGCTTTGCGAACATGCGGCTTATACAAATACTGGGTCATACCCGGCATGAGGGCTCAGGTACCATTTCTGGAGTGGCTGGTCGAGAGGTGGCATGTTCAGGATCAGTGTTTCTATATCGGAGGCCTTTAGCTCGAGATTGAGGCTTCCGACATATACTTCCTTGCTGGTTTGCCTAACAGAGGTGAACACCTATCTCTATTCGGGACTAGGCTGGGTGGCCAATCCCTTGCTAGCCTCTAGC
>APFE030318450.1:14687-34548 GCA_000404065.3 Pinus taeda | reverse complement strand
AAATTAAAATGATTATTTTTAAAAGAAATAATAATCCAACATCTTGTATTAAACCATTTAGCTCAAAAATCATATATATCCAGGACTTTGGCTAGGAAGGAGATTTCAAAAAAATTTGTAACTTTCTTTCGACAAGAAAAAGTTACAACACGTGACACGACCACTTGAGCAAGATTGAGATCAACATTGAAAAATGATGACGATCAATTTGGTGTGTGTTATCACTCCTCTGGATCTCCAAGGCTGAGGAAGAGTCTAGCGGAGGTAACCACAAACCAACCTTTTGACTTGGTAGCTAGCCTTAACAAGCCGAAGAGGGCTCTCTCCAAAGGATCATAGCCAGGAGGGCTAGATAGATTAGGGTTTTAGGCTAGATATAATAGCTCGGGGTTTGTTTAATTTGATTTGGTTGGGGTAGTCACTGGGTGAGTGAATTAGGTTAGAGAGTGAACTAGGTCAGGGCAAAAGAGAATCAGAATTGCAGACATCTGATGGGGCAAGGTAGGCAAGTTACCTTAACACTTAGCAGTATAGTGATGAGATGGTTTAGACTAGTGAGGTGCTAAAAAGAGCATGAGGATCATGAATTCTTTTTAAACTGAAGAAATGAAACAACCTATGATGGTTTTCCCAAAATAGAGCATACAAGATGAATTCTGCTTATCACACCTTGAAAATCAAACATATTTAGAGTGAAATGAATCATGAAGGGTACAAAACATTCATACATATGTAACTGAAGAGGAAGCAATGTCAAAATATCATGCCACAGGAATCCCACCAAAATAGCTACAACTCACCCAATATATTCCATACAAAAGTTTAAAACACTATTACAACATCCAAGAGAGTCCAACCATTTTTTTATGGTGAAGAAAGGGACTAAATAGAGATGAAAACCACTTCCCCTCATCCTCAGGGGTCGAATCCCTGATATGCGGAAGATATTACATAAAATCTAAACTGATAGCTAAATTGTAGGATGGTCCAAGTGACTCATTCCTATCTTGAGTGAACTGATTCATTATACCTCATCTATTTGATTTACCTAATGCATTTACCCTAGGTAATAGTAAAAATGTGATAATTACATCTAATTTGATCATTTACATAGATAAAATCATCATTGGCCAAGGTGAAAATCAAAACAGGAGAGAAACTCAGAAAATTGGAGAAGATTGTCAAACACGCCCTCTCTTTGTCAAATGTGCCCTCCAAGTTCACGACTACTTTTGGGTGCCTTCCCGGTGTCCAAATTTCCTCCAAGATGGCTTGTTTGAAAGCCCTTCAAGTCTACTTTCTAGAAATGTCTTCAATTTTCAAATTGGATCTAATTTATCCTATCAAAAACTCAATCTCCCAAGACTGGTAAACGCGCAGCACCCAAGCCAGAAATGAGGCAGAAACATGGTTTTTTGGTGGTTTTTGACCTTTTTGACTAACCCATTTGTCTCTAAATGCCTAGAAAATGCACAGGGTGCATGTCCTCATCACTCTGAATCTAATTATGTTGACCTTTTTCTCATTAGATGCCCCAAAAAAGAGCACAACACCCTAGGTGTTGCGCGTTTGACCTTTTTATTGTGCTAAAAATGTCTCAAAAAACACACACAAAAAATCACAACTTGCAAAATCTGCTCAAAACTTGTCAAAATTGGTGGTATGATGGTTGATCATGTATTTGAGGCATGGAGTAATGCCTCGGCAAGAATTTCTAGCCTCCTTTTCTCCTCTTGCTTGGTCAAGGCTTCAATCTTCTCCTTTGCAGCGTTAAGTTTTGTCCTGGAAATCCTTTCTCTGTAGGCGTAATGTTTAGCCATCTTCTTATGAATTTCATTATCCCTTTTGGCCTTGAATAGGAGTTTCTCAAGATGAAATTTACCCTCTCGAGCCAATATTCCCGGTACTCATTCATCATTTTGGAAAATTGTTCATTTAGGGTGAGCTGATTAGTTAGTTCAGCTTCTTTTTGTTCCTCTAACTTCAATGCTATTTTTAGGCCTCTAGTCCATGGCCTTTTTCTTGGCACCTGTCCATCAATATGTTCACCATATTCTCCATATGCTTCATCAAGTAAAATCTTAGTCTTTTCAACCTCCCTCTTTGCCTTGATGAGTTGAATCTCCATAAGATCTTGTTTGGTCTCAAGCTGCTTATTTTCCTACTCATAGTACGAAATGATATATTTTTCCCTCTGCAAGTTGACCTGGAGTTCCCCTATGAGTGCATCCTTTTCTTCGATGACAATTCTTATGCTTTCACTGTCATCATGCTCATTTAGGTAAACTAAGTCAAAAATATGCTGTATTTCATGGGGGTCTTCCTCCTGCCGCTGGATCTCTGTCTCTCTCATCTTCTTCTTGCCCTTCTATACCTTCTTTGCTAATGAAGAAGGCAAGGCCCCTCCCACAATCTGTGGGGAAAACACCTGCCTATGGCCTCTTTGATAAGCATATTCCATTATGCCCAAATCAGCCCTCTTAGGCTTGCTAATTTCACCCCTGCTAGGTGACCCAGTCTCAGCATGAAATGGAGATGATGGTGGTGAGGTGGGTGAAAGAGACTGATTTGGTGATGATGTATGAACAGTAGTCTGGGGTGGAGGAATGGATGTGGAAGGATGAGATGATGAAGGTGCTTCTTGGCCATGCTGAATAAGTGGGACAGTGAAAATATCATTGGATATAAAGGTGTCCCAGCAATGTTTAGCTGATCAAGGTAATGGAGGACTATCATCTTGATGAGGGAGTGGTGAAAGATACTTTTTATTTCATGATCATAATATTTCTTTTGGGAAATTAATGACATCTTGTCAATGCTCCGGTAAATATAGTAGGGTAAATTGAGCATTTTGACTCTTGTGAAATGCATGAGTAGTTGGATATGATAGGAATAAATCCTAGAAAACCTACCCTCACAAGTGAAGTACTTCATGATGATTTTCATCAAGGGAGCATATCTGTCTAGGAGGTAAGAGAAAAGAAAAATCCTCTTTCTCTCATTCTTGTACCTTGGTTTAAGATATGGCTCATAATAGAAATGATCCAATTCTCCTTGTTTAAACCATTTTTCCCCAACATTTGGGATCCCAGAGGCAGCTTATATGATAACAGGAGATACAGTGAAGGTGATGCTAGCAAGGATTACCTGGTTGTCATGGAGGTTGGTGATGAATAATATGGTCAACACAGGATAATTTTGGATGCTTTGTACTTTCTCACAAAACTCAAAACAACCCACATGCTTAAAGGATGTCACAGTGATGGGAGATGCCATGAGTTCTCTGGTATTGGTTGGCCCATGTCTAATGACTCTCCCTCCTCTCTTAGATAGCCTCCTCTCCTATCTTTGTTCCTCACTATGACTTATGTTCTCTTCTTCTGCCATGAGTTATTGGAGTCAAACCCTAGGGAGATGATGAAATGGAATTTAGGTGTAGAGAGTATGGAATGGTGTGAGGAAACTGAGGAGATGAAAATGGGGATGTGTGATATGAAGGAGGTAATAGGGGGTAGTTTTGAAATGTAGGAATGGTAGTGGGATGCTAGAAAATGAAATCTAGTAATGGGATTATGCTACTAGTGTTTTGAACTTAGTAGGACACCAAAATACAATGAAACACCATATAATTCAATTGTGGAGAAGAGGAGTGATATGATTTCAACCTACCTGTTTGCTGGAGCATGTTGGTGACACATTTTAAAGCTTGGAGATGATGTAGTGCTCTTTGGGCAATCTTTAGACGTTTTTGGGCAAACGTGTAGCAATCTGGTCAAACACGCAACACTCTTAACAGGCGCACAACGCCCTTAGGAAACATGCAATGTTTTAAGGCAAACGCACAACACCAGTTCAAAACACGCCCTTTGCCCCCGTTTTGCACAATTTCATTTAAAACTTGAAAATTCCCTTTTGCTAAGGATGATATGAGAGTGTAGGAGTGCAAATGAATGTTGAATTGATGTCTTTGAGGGCTTTTATACTTGAATGGGTTTGATTTATGCTTTGAAAACCAATTTTCTAATGTTTCATGTCACTTTTCAAATTTTCACACTAGTGCTCTTTGACTTCTGACTTTTTCCTTTGTAGGTGGATGATGTTGACAATAGAGTTTGAGTGAACAGTTTAGGAATGGTAACTTATTGCATATAATGAACATAAAATTACATCAATAAATAAAAATATTACATTTCTTTTTTTGAAAGAAAATTACAATCTAAAACCAAACCCATACTTTGGAATGAAAATTAGAGCATGGGAAACCATAGTTACATGTTTGTAAATCCTCTTTGAATGAAAAAGGGATGTTATTTCTTTCACTCTCGTGCTTTTGTTGGCCTTATGCAATGAATGGTGTTGTATTGGACCTTGGAGGAATGAAACCTAGTGACCTAATGGGACCTTGAACAAGTAGACTTTAGGTGGACTTGACTGACATAAGACATTATGACATGAGCCTTTAAAATGAATGAATGCTTAGAAAGACACATGGAGTGGGCCAACAAATATTGATTTTTTGAGAGAAGCTTTGGAGTTTGAAATTGGGCTACCATCAATGAGTAAATTTTTACATGATGACCTAGGTGGAATGATAAAAATTTCAACATGGGACACTAATATGATGTAAAAGAGGAATTTTGATTAGTGATGGCAGTATGCAAATATTGACTCTAACATCGGCCTTATTTGGGGATGGCAGCTCCTTGGAGGTATCAAGAGCACCGTAGACGAAGTGCCTAACCATATGGACCAATACGGTCAAAAAAAATCAATCTGAAATGCATGAGTAAATGCTGACAACTCAAAAAACTGACTCAAACTAGCTTAAACTAACTTACATGACTAAGGACTGAATACTAAAATGGAAAAAAATCAGTGAAGCTCCATGGCCTTCACTTCAGGCTCCGAACTCCAATGATCTTCTACTTCACACTTGCAGAAAATTCAAAATGTATGTATAATGAAACCAAACAATTTCATAAAAGATAATGCTTTAGGAGCCTACCATTGACTAGTCCTCCTAAGCATGGTTCTCCATTCATCTCATCCAACAAGAAATCATTTTGTCCTCGAAAAGTTGAAATCTAATAAGGGTCTTTCCATAAGTTCTCAAATTTGCCATGCTTACCCTTGTCTTCATTTCTGGCATCCCAAAGAAGCACCACATCTCTGATTTTGAGATCATCTTCCTTTGTTTTCCGGTCATAGATCCTCTTTATTCTCTCATGAAGCTTGGAGGTGTTCTGAAATACCTCATCCCGTATATGCTCTAAGTGAATCATTTGATTGATCCAACACTGAATATCATTCTCTTCACTTCTCGCTTCTTGTAATAATTTCATGACCGAGACTGCTAAAGATGTAGGAAAAATGGTATCTACTCCATACACAATATAAAAAGGAGAAAGCCCAAGAGATTTCTTACTACTCACCCGATCTGCCCATAATGCATTGATTAGCTTTTTGTGCCCATTCTTTTTGTTAGCCTCCAACAGTTTCTTGATGATATTGATTAAGGATTTATTGGAGAACTCCACCAAACCATTTCCTTGCGAATAGTATGTTGTAGAATGTCCCAATTTTATGTTGTACTTGTCACAAAACTCAGTCATCTTTTTGGACTTGAATGTTGTCACGTTGTGTGATAATATTATTAGGACAACCAAAATGAGACAAGATATTAGTTTCTAAAAACTGAATGATAACTAAATCAGTTGCTTGCCTGGTTGGGATCGCTTAGATCCACTTTGTAAAGTAGTTTGTAGCTGTCAATATCCACTTGTGTTGTGCAAATGATGATAGATTAATCTCACCTATGAAATCTAGGCCCCACTGCTGAAAAGGTGCATTAACTGAAATTGGTTGTAGAGTCAAGGGAAGAAGCATTCTTTTACCTTGGAAAACTTAACACTTGTGACAACTCATCACTGCCTTGTAGATATCTACAAAAAGTGTAGGCCAATAGTAACCCGCTCTCAATACTTTGTTGGTCGTGGTCTTCCAGTACAAGTGACCCCCACAATCCCCTTTATGGAAGTCATTTATTACTTCTTTGGACTCATCTTCGGTCAAACAGTTCAACAACACACCTCCAGGATCTTTCCAATAAAGTACATTGTCCATGATACAATATTTGGAAGCCTCCAACTTCAATGACCTGCTCTTAGCTTTAGACATGTCTAGAGAGGGATTTAGATGCTGAAGCACATAAATAATATCAGAATATCGTGGGGATGATAGAAAAATTTCAGATACCTGAATGAGATCCACTTATTCTTAATTGTCAAATAATGTTGCTACAAGGTTGATGTCTAGAGCATGAAGGTTTGACTCGGCCATGAGTTTGGCTAAGTCTTGACCCTTTATCAGCTTTGTAGGATTGATCTCAAGATCATATTCTAATATTGTTGTTATTCATCTACCTATTCTACCTTCCGAGTCATTCTGCATGAGGACTTCTTTTACTATTACATTAGGCACATAAGCAAGAGTATTGCGAATGTAAAATGTAAACTCTGAAATCTTTGGTCACCATTACCAAAGAAAAGGCCTATTTCTCAATGATGTTGTACTTAAGGGTTGTATCCCTGATGTTACGACTAAAATATGTTATTGGCAGCTCAATTTTATCCCTTTTTTGCATCAGTACTGCTACCATGGTATGCTCAAAAGCAAATAAAAATATAATAAAATCATTGGTGTCACCAGGACTAATCAAAACATGAGCAGTGGTTTAAAGCAAGCTTCACCACACGAAAGGACTTGCGAGCTTCTTCAAACCATTTCACCTCATTATCCTTTTTTAACATATTGGTCATTTCTCTAAGATTTTCAACTAAATTAGGAATAAATCTACGTAAGAAATTCATCTTACCATTAAATGCTCAGATTTCCTTTTTTTTGTGAGGGAAATCAATTTGCTGAATGGCTTCTACTTGTGAAGAATCAATCCGAATGCCATCTTTCGAAATGGTGTGGCTGAGAAGTTTACCTTCCTCCATAGCAAACATACTTTTCTTTGGATTGAGAGAGATCTTGAACTTTCTACACTTCTGAAAAATGACTCTTAAATGATGGAAATGCTCATCATCTGAACGTGAAAACACAGTTACATCATCTAAGTATACAACCAAGAAAACATCTTTTTTCATTTGAAAAGGCTATGTCCATGGCATGTTGAAAAGTGGCCCCTACATTTTTGAGACCAAATGGCATCTTTGCATATTTGAATGTGCCCCAAGGTGTGGTGAATGTTATATTTTCTTGATCATCTTCATGCACTAAAACTTGATTGTAATCGGAGTAGCCATTCAAAAGTGACATCGGGAAGCACCCACAACTCTCTGAAGGATATGGACCATTTTTGGAAGTGAGTAATTATCTTTCATAGACACTTTGTTCAATTTTTTGAAGTCTACACAGAGCCTAATCTCCCCAGTATTCTTTCTCATCGGGACTATATTCAATATCCAATCAGAAAATATGATAGGAACAATGATGCCCACCTTGTAAAGTCTATTAACTTCTTTCTCTATGGATGGCAGCAACCTTGGGTTAATCCTCCTTAGCTTTTGTCTGAAGGATTTTTTATCGGGCTTGATTGGGATGGTATGCTAAATTATTTTCTTATCATACTCCTTCAAATCTGCATAATCCCAAGCGAAAACATTAGAAACTTCGGACAATAGATGAATGTATTTCTCTTTTACCTCAGGAGACAATGCTTTGGACAACTTGATCATTTTTTGTTTGTCTACTATTTCGATGTTCATGTCTTTGACACCTTTCTCTGTGAACCAATGTAGGCTTCCTTGCTCCAGCATCCTGATCAAACAAGTCTTCCAAAGGTACAAGACCTTTCAGAATATGGTTGTCCTTCAGCTGTAATATATCAACTTGGGTTGCTTAAATGACCTGATCATCCTCATCATAAACTTCATCCATGGAACAATTTTCAAACTCTCCTTCACTCTGAAGAAAGTTATTCACTTGTTTGTCATCCCAGAATACTTGCCAATATCGCAAGTCATCAGGAACAGAGGGCTGATGCTTCACATGAATCTCAAACTTCTTGTTTGAAAAGATGGGGATTTTGAAATTACTTGCGGTTGTAGCTAATGAATCCACCATAAGATTCTGACTTCTTGGTACAACTGAAAGAGTATACCCAGGGAACATCTTAAGAATATCTAAAACTGCATTTCTATATTGTTTCATTCGTAAATGGTGAGATTGATATTCACCTTTACTTGCTTGATTACAAGTTTTGAATCACCATACACAAAAATTATTCATGCACCTAACCTCTTCAATATCTTCAAACTTGTGATCAGCGCTTCGTACTCCACCTCATTGTTAGTGCAATTGAAAGCCAACTTGTACGAGCACAATCTAACATGCTGAGGGAGATTACCTTGCTAATGATGATGTGGACTTCGAATCCAAATGCCAATACCTACTTCATCTTTCCCAAGAGCGCCATCAAATTCCATGGTCCAAAGGCCATTTTCCTCTTCTAAGGGTTGTACATATTTTTTCTGTTTTGGGTCAATTTTCTGAACTTTATCTTTCAATTGTTCTGAATTTTCTATTACCTTCTCTGATGGATTTTTTGGACCTTTTTCTACTTTGTCCAATGATGGTTCTGATGAACTTGGCAGCCTTTCTTTCTCCTGATCTAAAATTATCCTTATACAATTGAAAACCTCTGGTACATAT
The DNA here is from genome assembly GCA_000404065.3 of Pinus taeda. Classification (NCBI taxonomy): domain Eukaryota; kingdom Viridiplantae; phylum Streptophyta; class Pinopsida; order Pinales; family Pinaceae; genus Pinus; species Pinus taeda. The sequence continues at coordinate 25,830 of APFE030318450.1, read as the reverse complement.
TTAATTTCCATAAGTTGATTATCTACATCGTTCAGTCCACTATCATTATATAAAATAAAAGACTAAATCTGTATGTACAACGTTTATAGGATGATTGTTAGGCTTATCCTTGCTAGTTATCATGAACTTCATTTTGGTTTCTCAGTACAACTTTCTCAATTGCCTGAAAGCCAAGATGGTAGCATAGGAGAAGTCTAACTGCAGTGTGCCTCTTAATTTCTCTCCCCAGGATCTCGACAATAACATGCCAAACCGTGGTGGTATATCAGCTACCACCACATCCATTAAAACATTCTTTACAGGGATTTGATCCAGAGATACTACCAAATCTTTGATTAGGCCAAGACAACGAACCTTACCAGAGTCAAAATAATACAAGTCATGGTACTCACGAGTTATATCTAGACCCAACCTTTCCATGATGGATTTTGGCATTAAATCATGAGAGGCTCTAGAGTCAAACATGGAGTTGTGAAGAATGACTTGGTGGATTCTTAAACTGAGATAAAATGGAGGAACACCACTATCTCCTGACAGGCCATCTATGGATGGACCAAAAATCAATTCAAGTTGGTCATCTTCAATATTAACCATGTCAGACATAGGCTCAACTTTAAGCATTTTAACTATATCAAACTTGTAATGGCTATTTTTGACTAGTTCAGTAAGACGGATACACTTTCAGCTTTGAAATTTTAGTTTTTAAAATGAAAGAACTAGATTTATTTACCTCTCTTTGGACGTTGTCTCTCTTCTCAGGTAGATCTCTTGGTATCTGATCCTTCTTTTGACTGTCATGATCCTTGTTTACACTGCTTGTAGATGGTTGTTTTTTTTTTCTTTGATCAATTGCTGCTAGCTCTTTACCTTTGCTTTGACTACCTTGAAGATTTGATTCCTGTTGGGTATCTTTCTGCTGTGATGTCCTTTTCTGAATAGGAGTGATTAGGACATCCATATTCCTCAAAGAATATTGCTTCTGCTGAGAACTGAGTGCATTTAAATATCCTCTTTGATAATCATTGGTTTGGGTCTCCAATGCATTATCACTTGCCAGTATGTAATCCTCATCTTTTGGATACCCCACTTTCTCGACATCCTTCTCATCTTCAGCCAAGAAAATAGGATGGTGATCTTCCCTAAAGAAGTGATTTTCCTCAACGATCAAGTCTGTTTCATCATCAAACTCTCCTTGAGCATAATTCTGCTACAATGGTGTTCGAATTGGCTATTGAGATGTCGATGCTTTAGAAGCTTTCTGCTCTCTTTGTTTTATCCTGTACTGAGGTTGCTTCTTATTTCTGAAGTTAGGATTTCTAACTTGGGGCTCCTGAGGTCCATCCAAATTTATCATCCAGTCGGCCATTCTTTCCATGGTTCTGATAAGTGCATCTAGCTTAAGGTTAGTGGAAGACGAAGGTTCTTCTTTGATGGTTACTCTCTTTTTCGATTTCTCGTGTTTCAATTGAGACTTTTTAATCATCAAGTTTGCTTCCACACTTACCACATTGTTCTGCATGTCTTCCAAAGTTGTAGGATCTCTTTCCCTTAATTGATAATCCATCTCTGAATTAAAAGCATCCAAGTAGTGTTGAAGTGCAAAATCAGGTGGAGGTTTCATGTTATTCGGAATGGAATTGTAGATCTCATTGAACCTTATAGTGATTTATTGAACAGACTCATTAGGATTCCTCTTCAATGTGTTGTATTCCACCAAGATCTGTAATGAATTCTTCTTTTCATGCCACCTGACTAAGAACAACTCATTCAACCTATGAATAGTATCAATGGAGCTTGCTGCCAAACCACGGAACCATTTTTTGACGTCTCCAGAAAAAATTTGAGTCATTGGTCTCATTTTAGCATCATCATCATCAACTTCCTCTAAGTCAATGAAATTAGCCATCTTATCAATATGTTGTTGTGTTGTGACTCCTGGGTTGCCATCAAACAGAGGAAGCATTTGGCCATAGGTCTAAGGTAAAGGTGCCAACTAACCAGGTAACACTAAGGGTGCAAATCTCACCATAATTCCTGGAGAATGGTGGATGGGAACTGAAATGAGTTGTGTTGGTTTAGATGCAGATGGGGGAGGTGATGTGGATGCTTTCAGAGGTGTAGTAGAGGGTATGGCAGAAGATAAGAGCTCAAGTTGATACTGAATATAGGCCTTTTCAGTAGTAATTTGTAATTGATGGGCTAGGCTTTGAAGATTCTCAAAATTAGACAAAACCTCATGCTTAAGTCTTAAAGACTAAGAAGCAGCAGAAGGTCGGTTAAACAAAGACTTTGATGCAAGAAGGTATGAGTCAAACTTTACGGGATTAAAAACTTCTTTGGTAATACAAGACTCAGACTTTGAATGGAATAAGGATAACTCAAATTTAATGTCAAAAGGTATATCCTCAATACTATGTATTTGATCTGGCAAGGAAGTGGTCCTTTCCAATTTTGTGGTTTTAGTCTCGGGGAAAGGGTTTGACCTGGTATATCTTTTCGGAGCCAATATCTTAACAGGGTCACAAACTATATGAGGTAAAAGACCTAAGACTTTGAGTTGAACAAAGATTATTTTCAAAGGAAAATATTCAATAGCGAAAACTAAAATTGGTAATGATTAAGAGATTACCAATGGAATGAATTCTAATCGAACTTGTGATTAGTAACCTTCTTCATTGTTTGAACAAGCTTTGATTGTCTTCAGCTGAATCAACTGGACCAGGATGCAAAATTTGTCTTGTTTGTCTCCTCAAGGTTAACTCTACGATCTTGACACTGCAATTACTGAATCAGCCTTTATGAAGCTTAGTCCCATCATTTGGAGGACCAAACTCCAATCTAAACTAGTCATAGACCCAGGGAAAATGAACGTTTCATCCCCAGCAACGACGCCAGTATGTTATCACTCCTTCAGATCTCCAAGGTTGAGGAAGAGTCCAGTCGATGTAACCACAAACCAACCTTTTGACTTGGTAGCTAGCCCTACCAAGCCGAAGAGGATTCTCTCCAAAGGATCACAGCCAGGAGGGCTGGATAGATTAGGGTTTTAGGCTAGATATAGTAGCTCGGGGTTTGTTTGATTTGATTTGGTTGGGGTAGTCACTGGATGAGTGAATTAGGTCAGGGAGTGAACTAGGTCAGGGCAAAAGAGAATCAAAATTGCAAACATCTGATGGGGTAAGGTAGGCAAGTTACTTTAACACTTAGCAGGATAGTGATGAGATGGTTTAGACTAGTGAGGTGCTAAAAAGAGCATGAGGATCATGAATTCTTTTTAAAATGAAGAAATGAAACAACCTATGATGATTTTCCCAAAACAGAGCATACAAGATGAATTCTGCTTATCACACCTTGAAAATCAAATGTATTTAGAGTGAAATGAATCATAAAGGGCACAAAACATTCATACATATGTAACTGAAGAGGAAACAATGTCAAAATATCATGCCACAAGAATCCCACCAAAATAGTTGCAACTCATCCAATATATTCCATGCCAAAGTCTGAAACATCGTTACAACATCAAAGAGAGTCCAACCATTGTCTATGGTGAAGAAATGGACTAAATAGACATGAAAACCACTTCCCTTCATCCTCAGGAGTCGAATCCCTGAGGTGAGGGAGATATTACACAAAAATCTGAACTGATAGCTAAATTGTAGGGTGGTCCAAGTGACTCATTCCTATCTTAAGTGAACTAATTCATTATACCTCATCTGTTTGATTTACCTAATGCATTTACAATAGGTAATGATAAAAACATGATAATTAAATCCAATTTGATCATTTACATAGGTAAAATCATCTTTTTCCAAGATGAAAATCAAAACAGGAGAGAAACTCGAAAAATTGGAGAAGACTATCAAACGTGCCCTCTCTTTGTCAAACGCGCCCTCCAAGTTTAGGACTACTTTTGGGTGCCTTCCCATTGTCCAAATTTTCTCCAAGATGGATTGTTTGAAAGCCCTTCAAGTCTACTTTCTAGACATGTCTTCAGTTTTCAAATTGGAGCTCATTTGTCATGTCAAAAACTCAATATCCAAATACTAGTAAACGCGCAGAGCCCAAGCCATAAATGAGGCAGAAACATGGGTTTTTGGTGGTTTTTGACCTTTTTGACTAACCCATTTGTCTCCAAATTCCTAGAAAATGAACATGATGCATGTCCTCATCACTCTAAATCCAATTATATTGAACTTTTTCTCATTAGATGCCCCAAAAAAGAGCGTAACACCCTAGGTGCTGCATGTTTGACCTTTTTACTGTGATAAAAGTGTCTCAAAAAACACAGAAATTCACAACTTGCAAAATTTGCTCAAAACTTGCCAAAATTAGTAGGATGATGGCTGATCATGTGTTTGAGGCATGGAGTGATGCCTCAGTAAGAATTTCTAGCCTCCTTTTCTCCCCTTGCTTGGTCAAGCCTTCAATCTTCTCCTTTGCATCTCTGAGTTTTGCCTTGGAAATCCTTTCTTTGTAGGCGTAATGTTTAGCCATCTTCTTGTTAATTTCATTATCTCTTTTGGCCTTGACTAGGAGTTTCTCAAGATGACTGTTTACCCTCTCGAGCCAATAATCTTGGTTCTCATTCATCATTTTGGCGAACTGTTCATTTAGGGTGCGCTAATTAGTTAGTTCAGCCTCTTTCTGTTCCTCTAACTTCAATGCTCTTTTTAGGCCTCTAGTCAATGGCATTTTTCTTGGCACCTGTTCATAAAGATGTTCACCATATTCTCCATATGCTTCATCAAGTATAATATTAGTATTTTTCGCTTGCCTCTTTTCCTTGATGAGTTGAATCTCCATGAGCTCTTGTTTGGTCTCAAGCTTCTTGTTTCACTGCTCATGGTACGAAATGATATATATTTCCCTTTGCAAGTTGACCTGGAGTTCCCCTATGAGTGCATCCTTTTATTTGATGACAATGCTTGTGATTTCACTATCATCATGCTCACTTAGGTCAACTAAGTCAAAATCCTGCTATGTTTCATGGAGGTCTTCCTTGTGTTGCTGGATCTCTGTCTCTGTCATCTTCTCCTTGCCCTTCTGTACCTGCTTTGTTGATGAAGAAGACAAGGCCCCTCCCATAATCTATGCGCCAAACACATGTCTATGGACTCTCTGATAAGTATGTGACATTATTCCCAAATCAGCCCTCTTAGGCTTGCGAATTTCACCCCTACTAGGTGACCCAGTCTCAGTGTGAAATGGAGATGAAGGTGGTGAGGTGGGTGAAAGAGATTGATTTGGTGATGATGTATGAACTGTAGGCTGGGGTGGAGGAATGGATGTGGATGGATGAGATGATGAAGGTGCTTCTTGGCCATTTTGAATAGGTGGGACAATGAAAATCTCATTGGATATAAAGTTGTCCCATGAAATGTTAAGCTGATCAAGGTAATGGAGGACTATCATCTTGATGAGGGAGTGGTGAAAGATACTTTTCATTTGATGATCATGATCTTTCTTTTGGGTAATGAATGACATCTTGTCAATGCTCTGGTAAAGATAGTAGGGTATATTGAGCATTTTGACTCTTGTGAAATGCATGAGTAGCCAGATATGATAGGAATAAAGCCTAGAAAACCTACCCTCACAAGTGAAGTACTTCATGATGATTTTCATCATGGGAGCATATCTGTCTAGGAGGTAAGAGAAAGGAAAAAATCCTCTTTCTCTCATTCTTGTACCTTGGTTTAAGATATGGCTCATAATAGAAATGATCCAATTCTCCTTGTTTAAACCATTTTTCCCCAACATTTGGGATCCCAGAGGCAACTGATATGATAACAGGAGATACAATGAAGGTGATGCCAACAAGGGTTACCTGGTTGTCATGGAGGTTGGTGATGAATAATCTAGTCAATACAAGATAATGTTGGATCCATTATACTTTCTCACAAAACTCAAAACAACCCACATGCTTAAAGGATGTCACAGTGATGGGAGATGCCATGAGTTCTCTGGTATTGGTTGGCTCATGTCTAATGATTCTCCCTCCTCTCTTAGATAGCCTCCTCTCCTATCTTTCTTCCTTACTATGACTTCTGTTCTCTTCTTCTACCATGATTTATTGGAGTCAAACCCTAGCGATATGATGAAATGGAATGTAGGTGTAGAGAGTATGGAATGGTGTGAGGAAATTGAGGAGATGAAAATGGGGATGTGTGATATGAGGGAGGTAACAGGGGGTAGTTTTGAAAGGTAGGAATGGTAGTGGGATGCTAGAAAATGAAGTTTAGGAATGGGATTATGTTACTAATTTAGTAGGAAACCAAAACACAATGAAACACCATATAATTCAACTATGGACGAGAGGAGTGATATGATTTCAACCTGCTTATTTGATGGAGCATGTTGGTGACACTTTTTGAAGCTTGGAGATGATGTAGTGCTCTTTGGGCAATCTCTGGATGTTTTCAAGCAAATGCGCAGCAATCTTGTCAAACACGCAACACTCTTAATAGGAGCGCAACGCCCTTAGGAAACACATAGCATTTTAAGGCAAACGCATAGCACCAGTTCAGAACGCACCATGTGCCCTTATTTTCCACAATTATATTTAAAACTCGAAAATTCCCTTTTGTTGAGGATGCTTTGAGAGTGTAGGAGCGCAAATGAATGTTGAATTGATGTATTTGAGGGCTTTTATACTTGAATGGGTTTGATTTATGCTTTGAAAATCCATTTTCTAACGTTTCATGTCACTTTTCAAATTTTCACACTAATGCTCTTTGACTTCTGACTTTTTCCTTTACAGGTGGATGATGTTGATAATAGAGTTTGAGTGAACAACTTAGGAATAGTAACTTAGTACATATAATGAACATAAAATTACATAAATAAATAAAAATATTACATTTCTTTTTTGAAATAAAATTACAATTTGAAACCAAACCCATACTTTGGAATGAAAATTAGAGCTCGGGAAACCATAGTTACATGTTTGCAAATCCTCTTTGAATGAAAAAGGGATATTATTTCTTTCACTCTCGTGCTTTTGTTGGCCTTATGCAGTGAATGGTGTTTTATTGGACCTTGGAGGAATGAAACCTAGTGACCTAATGGGACCTTGAACAAGCAGACTTTAGGTGGAATTGATTGACATAACACATGATGACATGAGCCTTTAAAATGAATGTATGCTCAGCAAGACACATGAAGGTGGGCCAACAAATATCAATTTTTTGAGAGGAGATTTGGAGCTTGAACTTGGGCTACAATCAGTAAGTAAATTTTTACATGATGACCTAGGTGGAATGATAAAAATTTCAACATGGGAGACTAATATGATGTAAAAGAGGAATTTTGATAATTAATGGCAATATACAAATATTGACTCTAACAGTGTGGCTGCAGGTTGACATCAATGCCAAAGGGGGAGCTTGTTGGAACTATTTGGTTGGCATTGAGGTCAACCTTGTAACACGTGTTTGGTTGGTTATAGGTGTTTGGCTAATTTTGCAGGTGGTTTGAATGATGTTATTTAGTGTGATGATGCAATGTTTAGAGAAGGAAAAACCATGGGAAATTACCAGGGGTTTTTCTCATGGTATTTGGTGTGAGAGTTTACATGATCAGTTACTTTTTATTTTATTTGATATGGTCATCATGGGGTATGGAATGTAATTAATGTTTTAGATTTAGTCCATTATGATGAGAATAATTAGTATAAATGTATGATGTTAGTGTTGGAGGAAGATGTAAACTACAATGCATAATGATGCTTCTTATGCATTTGCATCTTTAATAAGTGATTAGAGAGTGAGAGTTTGGTTGCAAACTTGAAATGTTGTTGTAATGTTTGTGTTGAGCAGATCTTTGGGCCCAGTGTTAAACATTGTGAAACAAGGTCCACATAGGGGTTGAGGAGGTTGGGGCCTCTGACAAGTGGTGGCTTGCTAAGATAGGAGTATGGCTTCTTGTTGGTAGTGGCCAACAAACAATTAATAGGAGGTTGGGGCCTTCTTGCTAGTAGTGGCCAACAAACTATAGTAGAGGTCAAGTCTCCTAGCTGATAGTGGCCAACCAATATATGTAATGGATCTTTTTTATGAATAATAGAAGAATCAGAGTAGTGCAACAACAACAAAGTGGTTTTATCCCTTTGGGATTTCCACTAGAAATACTTGTGTCTCCTTATGCATGTTTATCTTGATATTTTTTTATGGTGTATATGTGTTCATTTTGTTTTGAGTTAACATATTAAGATTTGTTATGTTATGTTGGGTTACCGGTTGTTTAGAATTTTGGTGAAAAAAATAATAATAATAATAAACCCTAACACTAATGATTCACCCCCCCTCTTAATAATGATTTGATTTCCAGCAGTTCAACCATGTGTAGTAGAGGTGAGTCATGTTACAACCATGTATGGGCTCTTGGGTGTCATTTTTATAGCCTTGTACTTCATGATTAATCCCTATACTTTCATGTTCATCATTCAGTCTTGGTATGCCAAGGAGTCATTGGTCAAGGTTGAGTTGTCTCCTGCATGTGACAATTGAGACATGTATATTAGAATCAAATTCATGTGTCAAGTAGCTTTGAGGAAGTTGTTATTGCATCCCGAATACATGTTCATGGAGAGCATGTTCAACGAGAGGAAGCTCATGTTGTTGGCATAGTTTACATGTTGGTTGCAAGGGATACAAATATGAGCAACATATCTCTTAGCTCCCGGTGGGCTCTAGTATTGCAGCAATGCTGCAATTCCTGGGACTCCCTTCTTTACTTTTATCAACCCGGTAGTTCGTAACAAACTTGGAAGCGACGGTGTTGTATGCACAAGTACTAGCTCTTGCCGCAGCTGTCACTTGGTCAGCTGGCAAAAGTCCAATAGGAGCTTAAGCCAACTTCTATTAGCTCTTAGAAGAAGCTTTTTAATTGATGGATGAAAGCTAACTCGAAGGAAGCTAATCTATTTGCGAAAAGAGATTGAAAAACTGAAGGAAAGCGCAAACCCTAGCAAACCCTAATTCTACCAGCTAGTCCTACTGACACAAAGAAGAGAATGCAAACTACTGAAAGAGATGCCATTACTTCTATGAAGGTAAAATACATGTGTCTAGGCTACCTCTATCTGAAGAAAACGTCTTTTTGTATTTTTGATTAAGTTGTCAATTTCATCATGCATATGCTTTCACTGTTCTTGACTGTGCAGGGGTGAATCAATGAGGAGAAATGCTTGGAAGAGGTCGGGAAGGTTCAGAGAGAGTCTAAGGAGTCCCTAACACCCTTCCAGAGAGTTTCATAAAGTTTGGCTACCAAGAAACCTCATTTGTGAGCTTCTACAGGAAGTCTGCAGGGGTTCTACAGGATGTTCAAGAATTTCTACAAGATGTTCAGAAATTTCTACAGGATGTTTAGAAATGGAATTTTGGAGGATGGATGAGTGAGGGAAGATGCAGGAATGGATATGGCGGTAGTATAGGGGTCTAAAGTGGCCCAAGGGCTGGTGGATGGAGTGGTGAGAAGGTGTAGATGGTTGAATTGGCTCAAAGAAGGCTGAAACAACGGTTGCACAAAAAGGTAGGGTTACGTGGACAAGAGGACAAATGTGAGAAGAGGAACCTAGTTAGGAGATGGAACAGATGGCTCTGATGAAGCTTAGGCGGATGAAATAGTGGTAGAGATGCTCTACATTATGCACTTTCAACTGAACCAATAAAGTCTTGCAAGTAATCAAAGTCCTAGCTAATCTAATCTAGCTAACAATAAAGTGAATGAACAACAGCTTTATTTGAAAGAGAACCATATATATCAACTATGCAATGAGACATTTCAGAGATCTGAACACATAACCAACTTCTGCAAATGAAAACAGTACACTAATGATTGCATGGCAAAGCAAACTAGTGTTTTTGTTTGGGACAACACGGTTACTTTAATTCCAACCCCTGATCCAATGAGGAAGAGGTGAAACCAAAAGTGTTTGTTGGCCCTTTTCTGGAGCTTTTTTCCCTGTTATTATCCTACCAATCTATTCTAAACATCTGAAGCAATTCTATTCATAAATAGTGACCTAGTTAATCAACATAACTTAATCTGCCTAACAGAAATACATTTACAAATGCATAAAAGGAAAAACAACGATGTATAAAGGAAAGATAACAGTACATAAAGGAGGCCCTAGGCTCTCAGTTGGGCCCAACCCTGAGAGCTACGGCTCCTATAGAGAACTCGGAGTTGATATAAAATAGGACTGCTTATCATTATCAAAAAATAGTCATCAGTCAAAAGTTATGCCAAAATGGCTACAAGAAAACGAGCTGAAGGTGACAGCACTGTAGTGCAAAAAAAATGCAATGGTTTCAAAAGTCCCTTACGAAGGCTGAGGCCTTATCATTTATACACCATGAGGGCCCTAGAAAGCCTCCTAAATCTAGGGGACTCGGTTGTCCAAACTGTTGGTAAACAGTCCCTTTTCCAAAATCTGCTCGGCTACCTTCAAGATCCATTTTTGGTGGCCTGTGAGCTCGGAGTTGGGGGTGGAGATCCTGAGGAAGGGCTATTTAATGTCATAGAAAACCCCCCTATGAATCCTCACCTCAAACTTGGCTGTCACCTAGCCCATGATTGCTCAGTTTTGCTTGAACATGTGTAAAAAAAAACCTGAAATAAGCACGTGTTAGCCACCTAGGAAGAGTGACCACACTTATTCGTACAAATGACATAAACATACTAAAAAATAATGCATAATATAGGAAAAATGGAGGATTGAGCAAGAATTGAACAAGGATAATTAGGCAAAATGAGCCCAATAAGTTACCCAATTTGGGGCTCATCATCACCCCCCTACTAAATGGGTTGCTCATCCTCTGAGCAACTAGTCCAGCTCCTCGTCCTTAATTGCTTTGATCGCCTCCCTCACATCCAAGGCTTCTGAAGTAGTATCCTCTTCACTATCATGGAATTCAGCCTTCCTTTCCACCTCTTCCCACTGCTTATGCTCTTCTTCTTATGCGCCTCCTTCTAACAACCCCAAAAGCAAAGGTGGACTTAACTTGAGGCCTATCTAGCTGGCCTGAAGATTCTGCATAGACTTTTTGTAGAGAGGCACTCATGCCAAGGCCTCCCTCATTCTAGTTGGAGTGTGGTATTCCCTGATTTTGAGGTTGTGGGACAATGTGTTCCACCTACG
>APFE030318448.1:43391-95253 GCA_000404065.3 Pinus taeda | reverse complement strand
TGATTTTTGTGCCCAAAATAGCAGCTTCCCAAATGGAAGTCTCCCTCACAAAACCGAAGTCAAACAGGGTCAACGCTCGTCAAACTCAGCCTCCTAAAATTTCAGTCTCTTGAAATTTTGGTCTCTTGAAATTTTGGTCAAATCTGGTCAACGCAACAACTAGAAATGACAATCTTCCTTTCGCACATGTGGAGAGAATGAGGCCCAGAAATACGTATCCAATCAAGATGAGAGAGAGAAATATGAATGAGATGAGACACCAAAATGAGGAGGCACCTTGTATTTATATGCAACGTTGAAGGCTAGAGGAGGCTAATTTGATGGTTGGCCAACCTTGACAATTTGTCCATAATCAAAATAAATTCAAAACTTCATTTGTACATGTTAGAATGGGATGATCTTTAGATCAATCCTACACCTCTCGGAAAGAGGAATCCAAGAAAAATATATGTTGCCTCATACGAGTTGTCCAAAGTGATGTTTGACCCTAGTTGCCAAATTTAACAATGATGAATAATGAAAAGCAAGAAAAGATAAACCTAAACATAATAAGTAATTATCAATGTAGAGGATACTAGAAAAATAAACATGGCATCAAAACTTCTGATGAAAGAGAAGCCTTGTCAAGTCAATTTTTTTCGAAAAGAATCATTCGATCTCTATGACAAAGGAATATGCCAAGAAGTCGTAGCCTAAAGTCGAATTTCATTCACCTAATCTTAGATGGGATGAAGTGTTTATCTTATCTCAATAGAACCAAGAGTTACCAAGTTTCAAAAGGTCTTTAGTGAAATGGGTCCTTGTTTGTTAGAAGAAGAATATCATTTATATCAATATTCGCTTTAATGGGTCGAAGGTTTCAAATCTTTAAATGGTTGAAATAACCTTAGTGTCTGAGAAACCTCAAGTGATCCTTAGCCAATGGAAAAGCCAATATATTTTGGTTACAACCATAGTTTTAAAACTCCGACTCCGACTCTGACTCGGCCGAGGATCGACTCTGACTCCGACTCCGAAACTGTAATGACTTAGCCGGCTCGATTGCAATGACTCGGTCGTTGTAAAAAATACATTAAATATTTATTTTTTATAAAAAAAAACATAATTTTAAAGATTTTCATTCATGTTTCCAAGCACACAGCATTATAATATAGATGGAAGACAACATATGATCAAAGTAGGCTCACGAACCAATCCATTATATCAAAATGGTACCCAATGGCAATACATAGTCAACTATCATACATGATCAAAGACTCAAAACAAAAAACACATAACCAAGGAGGCTAGAAATGGCCTCTACAACAAAGGTAAACTGTGACCAGACTCCAGTACTAGTACTACAGCTACTGGCTAGTATCTACTGCCAAAGGAGCCAAGATCATGTCGATCAATCTCTGGATCATCATCAGAGTCAAACAGGGGGCCCCATGGCTCCTCCTCATCATCATCATCTCCAACTGCAGTTGTAGAAGTGGTACCACTAGCAGGCTGTGCAACTGCAGCAGATGCAAGCTGAGATAGAGTAGATATGCGGTTGCGCTTCTGTCGTGGTTGAGCAGAGGAAGCACCTACAACTGGAGTCCTTGTTGGCTGTGACACTGAGGCTGGTGGATTGGGATCTGCATTCAACTAAACAGCATGTTCAAGTTCAACTGATGTCTCGATATCTAAATCTAAATCAAGATCCTTATCAGGATCAAACTCTGTTGGACGACTCTCCACTACCCAATCTGATGTTGGATCAATGTCTTCCAACACAATGGGATCTGAATCAAGTCTTTTGTTTTGCAAATGGTTTCGTCTGACCCCAAATAACATTTAGCTAATTCATAAAACACCTTCAAGTCCAAACCAATCAACAAACCCCTTAAAATTTCATTAAAATAATGTTAAATTATTGTTTTAGTGGGTTACAGGCCGTTGTTTGTGACTCGGCCGAGTCAGTACGGGAAACGGCCGAGTTAGCCATGACTCGGTCGAGTCATTCAATGACTCGGTCGAGTCATTCAATGACTCGGTCGAGTCATTCAATGACTCGGCCAAGTCATGGTTGACTCAGCCAACCGAGCCGTTTTTTGTACCGAGTCACTCCGGAGGGCAATGGAACGGACCAACTCGGCCGTTTCCGTTTCGAAACGGCCGTTTTTTAAAACTATGGTTACAACCTTTACTTGGAAGTCATAAAGCATGAGCTTGTTTTGACATGACATGCTCATGAGTATAATCTAAGCCTATGTGATGGCCTCAATCCATGTACATGCTCCAAAAGACATTGTAGTTAATTTATGCTATAAATAAGTCTAAAACGTCGAGTTTGATCTAAAGATGGAGGAGGGTTCCCTGGAAGAAATCCATCAAGATTCAACCTATTGTACCAAAGGTGAAAAGTCTAGTATGTATTACTCTAAGTTATGGAGCAGTGACAGTTTCATCTTGAAGGAAGCACCCAAGGATTCTGAAAAATATCTTTGTCTAAAGACAATCCAACAAAGTCATATTTTTGTCTACTTTTGATCCTTGAAGTGAGAAGACGATTGATGTGACTGACATCAGATACAGTACAAATCTGAAGGACTTTGGTTTCTCACATTATCTACATACCAAGCACATTGACTCCATGAGAAACACATGATTTAATACAAGTATGAATAGAACTCTATAAAGAGTCGAGAAAAAATCTCCCAAAGTCTAATACTTGAAATATAAGAAAAGTCACCTTGACAACATTACAACTTTGGGTTATGACCCAAATCAATACAAGGTCTATATTGAATGTTGAAGTATGATATATCAAACCTATGAAAGAAAGTACATTGTGTTTAGAAGAACAATGATATAGTTACAAACTCTTAAAGTATCAATGCTCTTCATTGAAGTATCATCTATATGGTCACTCAATCTTAAAATCTATCATTTGCACATCAAAGGGATAAGGAATCTTGCTAATTATAGTAGTTGAGTTCCACTTTAAGATTAAAGATCAAAGTCGTCTCAAGTAAGATGGGTGATTTGCAAAACTTGATAGGCTCTTGGAATGAAAGGCTTGGAATTAATGTTTTTATATTAAGCAGTAACTAAGTATCATATTGATTTGTCATTTCATTGGAATATCCCTGACATTAACATAGTATGACATCCTTGATTGTTGTTGAGCGCTTGAGACTCTATATTTGTATATGGAAAGAAAATCCTGTAGATGTCAAAGACTATTGGACTTGCAAGGAGATGTAAAGTGAAAGCACTAGGATTTGGAGGACTAAAATTCTTGACTATTAATTATTCTAAGATTTTAGACATTTGGGTATCTAGGATTTGTAAACCCTAGCAAGCAATAAGGCTTGGATAAGAAAAGCCCTAGGATTTATGGACAAAACGCTAAGATTGAACATTTCCGCTGAAACAAGAAGAAAAAAAAAACTAATGACATCATGATGACGATGTAGATGAAGTTGATTAAGTTGTAAAATGGATGCAAGAAGACAAAGATCAAGAGAGAGATGACAAATTCTCAAAGGATAAGTATTTTATATTTCTCTTCCTTGATCAATACTATTGTTGTCTTTACTAGTAGTTAGTATCTTGTCTTTGTATACATTGTTTGGTTGTAATTGTTCTTCCTTGGCCTCCTAGTGAGGATTGAAAGTACGTGTTGACGATTTCCAATTCTCTTGCAAGAGATGGAAGAAATGGAAGAATGAAGCAAAGCTATTGACAAGAAGACTTATGTTGAGGAATATTGCACTAGATGGAAACCAGACTCAACAAAAAATTGAAATATGTCTTGATCTATGTCAACTAGAAGTGAGTGAGATGAAATGGCGAGAAGTACGAAGAAAAGGTTTTCCTCAATAAGAGGGAGAAGACTATGAAGCGACATCTTTCCAAGGAGTTACATTGAACAGAAGATAGAATGAAGCAAAGCTATTGACAAGAAGATTTATGTTGAGGAATATTGCGCTAGATGGAAACCAGACTCAACAAAAAATTGAAATATGTCTTGATCTATGTCGACTAGAAGTGAGTGAGATGAAATGGCAGAAGTACGAAGCAAAGGATTTCCTCAATAAGAGGGAGAAGACTATGAAGGGACATCTTTCCAAGGAGTTACATTGAACAGAAGATTTGCTTTAGAGGGAGTATTCAAGGCTTCTCTGGAACCCTTGGTTTTAGCTTCCGAAGGAGCTAACCTCTAGATTCGAAAAGAAGGATTTTAATACTTGATGCACTTCAATGGCATCAAAGGTGTTGTAGCTCGTTTTACTTTTCTCTAAGTATTCGAAAGAAAATGTATATATATGTACTCAAAAAAAAAAAAAAAATCAATGGAAAAATTTTTGATTTTGAAGTTTACTTAACTTACAATGGTGGATTAAGGGTGTTGATCGAATCTTAATGAAAACTTAACGTTAAGCACATTATGGTGGGTAACCACTCACCGAAGTCGACAACATTTAAATGTCATTTAAGTTTCTAGGTGCGATGGAGAATACAAGTGGGATCCATCGGATGGAGCAAGCCCGACGACACTACATGCCCAACGGTTAACTCTTTGAGTGCCTCCGCAATGAATTTTTCAGATCTCCGCTCACTGCAAATCAACGGTCTATAATTGTTACGGGGGGACTCCATTGGGTTTCCTCCGTACAAGGGTCTGCCTCCGTAATACATCAGCAAGTGAGCAAGAGCGCCATTTATCTGTTATGTCACTGCTTTGTCATCATCAAGTCACCGTACCCCTCTGCCACCTCATCAACCATGTCATTTGTCACCTCATCCATCTTGTCATCATGTGATCAATTCAAACAACCCACGTTCGCATTTAATTCTGTTTTCCTTCCCGTTGTTCCATTCTCTTTATAAATCTCGTTACTCCTACTCATTCCATTTGTCATTATTCCTTACTCTTGCTTCTGTGGATTCAATTGTACAAATTGTAGCTCCAATCAACACCACTCATCGCTACTCAGGCATTTGTGCGATATCTTTTACATCCAGTATTATCAAAATGTCCAAGAAAGCCATTTTAGTAGGTTCTTCTTCCCATATTCCATTAAAGGGCACTAAAAGGGATGTATTTGACCCAATTTGCTCCATTGACTACATAGAAATTTACCAGCTTGTCCTTCTCAACCAAGTTGAGTCTCTTGTATATGTTGCTACTGTTAAGTCAGGTGTTTTAGCTGCAATGATTCCTCAAACCTATGTGTTCCCGGAATCCATATATTGGCTAATCTCTGCCCTCTATCCTCAAAAATGTTTTGTCATGAACAAATTAGCTGAAAATATTTTCCAAGTGTCTTCCCTTTTGATTCAGCAAGCATTATGTTTTCCTTCCTCAAGTTCTTATACTCCTTTCTCAGAAGAAACTTTGTTCTCTGCCTTCCAAGACTTATATGGGTCAAATTATGCTCAATTGATTTTCTTTTGAATGCTCGTTGGGAAGCATTCACTTTTGGAACCTACTCATTTTCCTTTGGATACTTTTGTTGAGGTTAGACCTATTCTTCAAATTTTGGCCAAGATTTTAGGAAGAGAAGATACAATTATTATTAACAGAGCTATCTTGGGAATGTTTAGTTTGATGATGAATCCTGAAACAGTTTTTGACATACCTGTTTTTTGGGAAAAGATGTTCAATTCTTAATTAACAAATCTTTCCCACACTAGATGTTTCATATTTCCTTCTTTAATTACTTATCTCTTCTTATATACTCATGTTGAAAGCTTTATGCACCTAGGATTGAATATCATGGATCCTCACAAGAACAAGCAGTCATTGGTGTTTTGGACAAACATAGTAAGAAGTAATGCAAATAATGAGGGCTTGATGTATTTCACCACTTTCTTTTTATCAGTTGCTTACTCAATCATACACAACTCTCATTTACCTTGCATATTACCAAAGGCCTGGTCTTTTCTTCAACTCAGTAAAGATGTCAAAGTAGGTGATTGGTTTTTATTTGAAGTTTATGCAGAAATTAGATTATATGGAGCAGAAATTGCCCCCTACAGGCTCCCCACATTTGTGCCTATGAGATTGTTTTCATTAGAATTTATAAGGTAGAGTTTGAATGTTGATCAAGTACATTTTGCTCTAGCAAAGAAGGGGCATCTAATTAAATTGGCAAGGAAAGTGGGACATTTTATTGTGAATAACAAGCGAGCTATAAGAGAAGTGTAGAAAGTTCCTGAAGATATAAATTTGCAGCTAGGTGAGAAATGGGCATATGACCCTTGCCATATTATTTCAAACAGAAGAGTGGAAAATGCTTATGCTCCCTATGTACATGAAGCTCGACTAGATGTCGAGAAGCTAGCAAATGGAGGACAAACTAGTTTGTCAACAGGGATGGAGGTTGAAACTCCTCATCAAAGTGAAAAGAATTTAAAAAGAGGCAGTGAAGATGTCATTTATTTGGAGGAAGAAACAGATAGAGGTACTAAAAGGGTTAAGCTATCTCAGGGGGGCAGTTCATCACCAGCATCAAGTTTTCAATTAAAATTAGGGGAAGTTATTTGAACACCTTATTCTCTTGTTCCAAAAGAGATTGCTCAGAGCTTTGTTCCAATGATAAAGCAATTGTATTCTCAAATTGAGGAAAAGAACATAAAGGTCAAAGAAAGCACGGAGTCCCAATCAGAAGCCTAGTTCATCTCATATTATCAAACTAGATTTCTTTTTGCCATGAACGTGGAGAGAAACCAGCGAAAACTATATTTCTCTTACCCCCCTGCTTTGATTGTGTCTTCCTCATCAAGTATCAAGGCTGTCAACTTGACAATAAATGCTAGAGAGATCCCACTTCCTGACAAAATCAACTTACATAGGCGGACTGGAGAATTGATTTATAGTAATTTAAATAAAACTTCCTTGGTTGCTAGAAAAGATGAAGCTTTGTTAGAGAACGTGGTTAATTAATTGAAATTAGAAAAAGCAAATTCTAGAGCTTTAACTACTCAAAATGAGGAATTAAAGAAATTGATTGTTAAAATTGGTGTCAATCAAGAGGATAGAAGTAATGTTCAGAAGTTGTTACAGGGTGCTAAAACAGAAATTCAAGTGCTCAAGAAGAAACTGAAGACACCTTCAGAAGCAGCACAAGTGGAAAAAGAAAAGGAAGCATTAACTAATGAACTCTTACAAAGAAATGATGAGATAGTCGAACTGAAGGAAATGAATTATGTCTTCCAAGAGAAATTGATTCTCATGTTTATATTATTTTAGTACAAGCAGATTCTGAAGACCCCGCTGACAAATTAACTGGAGTTGTGACTGAGCTACAAATTTTTAAAAATGAAATGAAAAAGGTTCAAAGAGATTATGAGTACTTTGAAAATTATAAAAGCCACTGAAAGAGAATTGGCGATGTCCAAGGAAAATATCGAGAAGTACAAAAATGATTTTCAAATTGCTTCTCAAGAAATTAAGGAGCTAAAGGAGAAAGTGAAGGGAAATACGTCCCTTATTCAAGCAAGAGAAATTTTGTGGAATGATATCATCCATATTGTAAAAAACATTCAAGAATCCTTATCTATAGTTGAAGAGGAGAAAATCATTATCAGAGACCCAAAAAACTTAATTACTCATAACAACCAAAAATTACAACAGTGATCTCAATTTGCTAAGAAAATGATTGATTTCCTTAACTCAAGACCTTCACAACAGTTAATGGAATTGGGAGTTGAAGACAGAACTAAGTATGTCTTAGAAATTAATAAAATGATTGTGAAAAACTTGTACAGGAAGACAGCAAAGAAAAAATTAATAGAGGTTAAAGAAGTTGTAATGAAGTTCAATGTTGATTTTGACAAGAGGACTAGAGCAGGTTTGCCTTTATGTTGGGACCAGCAGGGAAATTTATTACCCTGGGAGACCTATGAGACTTTACTGATGGAGACCAAGAGAAAAATCAATTCTACTCGTGAGAAAACAACGGTGCTTAAGGGAGCAACAATTGTGAACTATTCGCATTCAGATTTCCAGCTATTATGGTTAATGAGAAACTTTTTTGTTGACAAACCAACATACAACAGAATTACAAACTTCAGAATGACACACACTAGGTTTGTCAAGAGTCCAAGTTCAGATACAACTATATGGAAAAAATGTAGGGAATGGATGTCACCAACAACAGCAACTGCAGAAGCTAGACCTTCAACTACAACAAGGTTCTAGATTACTCAGTGAATTGATGCCACCTGTCATGCAGCAGTCTTTTTAATATTTATGAAATGATGTATTTATGTTTTCTTTTTTCAAGAATATAATGTTCGAAAGAACAATTAATTCCAAAGTAGTTTAGGAAGTTAGCAGTTTTGGTAGTTAACATTTCTATAATCGTCCCCTTTTGAAATTTTGTATAACAATCAATTCAGAAGGAGGGGTGAGGGTTCCGAGTTTTGGACCTCAAAAGCATAAACTACTTGTATTCTCAATCTTCATGTGGATTTGAATAAAGAATTCAAAGTGATTCCAGACACTTGTTGAGTATGATATGTGCTTCCTGTTATCTTTCATCTTATGTTTTTCTTCTATAGAAGAGAGTAATGAAGTTGTTGGCCTTTAATTCTATAGTTCTACAAAATCTGAATCGTATGAATTAAAGTTAAAATAACCTTAATTATGTGCTCCTCTTTTCCATATTTCATTCCATGTTAACAATGTATTTCTTCCAAAGTTGCAAACAAAAGATTTTGCATAGAGCAGCCTGTTGTTAAAGACTTTCCATTGTCCTTTCTCACTATACTACCATTAAAATTGCATTTAGCATTAGAAGGCCACTTTCAAAGATTGTTTTTCCCATAGAAGACTAAGAAGAACTATCTTTATGATTATAATTTCTGGGGTTTAAAAGCAATGGGACAACAAACTTATTTCATCATTGTTTTTAATAAATGTCTTGGGCACTAACCTCTCCTTGGTCAAAGGTTGTCTTCCAAGGTACAACAAAAGGCATATGGAGCAGATTGGATTACCTTACCAGGCTATGTTTCAATATGAGAGGGAACACCTAATTAGGGTCGCATGAAAGAAACTATGGTAATATACCTAGTGAGAAAAAGATGATCATTTTTATAAGCTAAGGCATGTTGTGCATCATGGATTGGAGTACCAACATGCTACAGTTGGGTACGGAAAATTCTGTTATGATTTGAGATTTGTGAAGTATAGCTACAAATTTAGTTTGGGAAAAGAGTGTTGTAGACAAGAAGAGTTCATCAAGGTATCACTTTAGTTTGGGCTATGTTATTATTTCATTGGATGAGTTGGAAACGGACATTTGTTGCACTCAGCGATCAAGTATATTATAGCTACTTTAGCAAGTTAAGAAGCAGTATGGCTTTTGAGGCTACTTACAGGATTATCTTGATCAGGTGCAAGTGACAACCATGATGACAAGTACATGCACATTGGGATCAAGTACCATGTCATTCAACACATGGCATAGAAGGAAGCAATGAAGCTCAAGTATATCTCCACTAATGAGCAGATAGGTGATATTCTTACGAAGTCTTTGTCCAGAGTGAAGTTTGTGTACTTTAAGGACAAGCTTGTACTTGTGGCATATGCCCCTCTAGTTGAGAAGGAGTGTTGATGAAACACCATCTTGGATAGAAATTCTCCCTATATCCTTGTGATACTAGCTGGAGAATGGTCCAACATTCTCCTTGTGTCATTATGACCTTGGTTGGAGAATGATTTGACATATTAGATAGCATCATGTATAGTCATTTTCCTTCTGTCATTTTGACCTTGGATGGGCAATGGTATGATGGACAGTGATTCTCCCTATGTCACTTTGACCTTGGTTGGTGAATGGTCCGATATTGGACATCCATTCTCCCTATGTCACTTTGACCTTGGTTGAAGAATGATCTGGTAGTGGATATACTCCCGTTGTCAATTGACCTTGGGTGGAGTATGGTCCTAGAGGCTACTTAGTTGAGTTGGAGCCTTCCAACATCATGTTCGTATCTCTTTCTGAAGTGAGCTTGTTTATTGTAATTTGATGAGGCCTGTGGTGTTTCACCTACATTATGTTTATAGTTGTTTGATGGTGAACCATGACTATGTATGGTTGGTGTTGGTGATTATGATAGTGATGATGATGCTTACCTAATCTTGATCCTTCCTTAGAGAACGTGTCAACTTGACAACATCTTGATAGTCTTTATGAATACCTCCCTAGCTAAGAGGGAGTGTTGACTTTTGTAGCTACAATTGTCTTCATAATTAATATTTTATTCATGTACTTGTAAAGCATGTTATACATGCCCAAAATAAATTATATTCCTTATTTATTAGTCAAAAGAAAAAATTCAAAGACATGTTCTTCATGACCTTTGCAAAAGAAAATTTCAAATTTTTGAATTATATTTTTGGCTCCACAAATTGACCAAGTCAACCCTCATATGATCATGCCAGCCTGCCCAAGGAGACACCCATTCAATCCTTAATAAGACTATATATTGGAGTAACTCATCCTCCCTCAAGGCACTTTACATCACATGAAATCACAAATATATCTTTGCGGTCAACAAAGGAAGACAAGATAAGGAGGCAGGAAATAAGAAGAAGAAGTTATATTTCTACCCTCACTCAAGTGACTACATGATCCAAAATGGATCTAACATAGACTTTTAAGTCTATGAATCTTCCTCGTGGAGGAAAATGAAAGTCAAAGGATGCCCTTGAGAATAGTCTCATTGCATAGATCTTTTCAATTTGAATCTACTGCAATTTGAATGGGCAAAAATGGACTCCGGATGAAAGAGTTATTGCAAAAAGAAGTTGGCCCAATGTCCCTTTAAAATGAGGCATTTTCTTATTAAATTGGTTTTTAAGGGAAAATATATTTTAACGTAAGTTCCTTAAAGAAATTGCACTTTATCGCATCGCTCAAATCAATGGGAAAAGGGCCAAGACCTATGGCATTGAGACTTGCCGATATGCGATGACGTTGATCAAGCGATAGCGCCAATCGGTGATCAGCGATCGCTGATCGGGAAAGGATAAGTACCATGGGCCATGCAACCAGCGATAATCCGACTGTCGATATGCTGAAATGTCGATGGGTCGATTGTGATGAGCATTGTCAATCGTCGGATCAAAAGGAATCAATGGTCGAGATGCGATCAGTGATAGCAAATCGGAGAGGCAAGACTGTGGGCCATGGGGCTAGCGATATGCCAACTGCCGATCGCCGAAGTGCCAATGGGCCGATAGCCGATAAGGCGCCGATCGGAGTGATCGAAGATCAGGAGATCAGCGAATCCCCTATACAAAGGGCCAATGCACATGCGCCATGCCAATGCGATATGCGATATGCGATAAAGAGCACGGACCCGATAAGTTTATAAGTGCAATTTCATAAGTTTTGAAATCTGGATTTACAGGATTGTTGTGTATTCCCATGTAACTGGGTTTTTTGGCCATACGCAATGTGATTGCGATATGCAATGGAAAGGCAGACCCGATAGGATTTTAAGCGCGATTACATATTATTTGAAGTCCGATTAAACGGCTCCTGATGTGCTTTCATGAGTTTTGCCTGTGTATTTCCGTTATGTGTCTATTTCAGGAATTATGCAAGAGGAAGGCCAAACGATCGGGTTGCCCATGCCACCGGTTCCTTTCAATTATGAACAGATTCTTTAATGAAACGATCAGTCTTCCATGCTTTTGGAAGGTCGCTAATGTGTTATAACAACACAAATAACACAGAGAGCAGGATTCGGGGAGGCGCGAGCAGAGTAATGCGCAAAGGCAACTCACAGAAGCCTAGAGATGTTTGCATGCTGAGGAATCCATTGGAAAGCTTTGTATATGTCAGGAGGTCAGTTTGTAGAGTAGAGGTTGTTCGGTGCATAATAGAGGAACGCTTGTATAAACTTGAATAGCCACAAGAGGTTGGAAGGCAGAGCCAGAGCGCTGACAAAGGCATAGCCACTAGAGGTTGGAGGCAGAGTCGCAAAGCCGGAAGGCTCAATGGACTTCTACAAGCCATGAAGCTGTAATGAAGTCAGAACATCAAAGAGATCGAAATGATCAAGCTATCGCTGATGTCCGCTTTGTGCTGAAGACAGAAGGAGGAGTTCCAGAGACAGTTAAAAGAACTTCGAGGGAGTTGGTGCAAGCTTGAGCTCAAGATAACTCAGAGCGCTGATTGAAGGAGTTTAGTCCAGAGAAGCCTAGATCTGTCTGCAGACATCAGGCCTTACATATATCCATATTTGTTCCTCCAAACATCAGGCCTTACATATATCCATATGCCCAAAGGAGTGGGAACTCATTCAAAAGTTGCAGAAGATCCCCATTCAAACAGTATTGCGAGAACTTGACAAGGAAGGAAAAATCATATCGGAACCTGAAGCAGTCACAGAACCGAGAAATCGAAAGCTACGAAATAGATCAATTTAAGAGTATCTCATCAAGTGGAAGAACTTACCCACTGAAGATTCCACATGAGAGGACAATAATTAATACAGAAGCATCAAGAACTACTCAAGCGTTGAGGACAACACTTTTTGAAGGAGAGGGGCATGTTAAGTCCCTATACTACTAGTGTAACCCCTTATTGTATTAGTACAACCCCCTTATTATATTGTTGTGCCCATGTAGTCCCCATATTGTTATTATTGTGCCCCATAGAAGCCCACTATTGTTATTATTGTGCCTTTACATTATTATTGTTATGTTGGCTCTGATTATATCATGACCCCTTAGACTCCTATATATAGAAAGGAGGTCATGTCATTTGTATCATCCAAGAATTATTCATTTGGGTAATGTAAAGAAGGTTTCCCCCTCGAAGAGGCTTATTTCTAAGGCGTTCATCTATCTTTTCTATCTTTTGTGGGTTGGTTTCATAACATAGAGCCAAAGAGATTTGAGGAGGCAAGTAAAGACAAAAGTTGGATAGATGTTATGAATGAGGAATTAGACCAAATTGAGAAAAAAGTGACTTGGGAACTAACATCGAGACATGTTGGAAAGAATATCATTGGCACAAAATGGGTATTCAAAAATAAAATGAATAAATAGGGTCAAGTTGTTAGAAACAAATCCAGACTTGTGTGAAGGGGTACTCACAAATAGAAGGACTTGATTATGAAGAGATCTTTGCACTAGTCGTGAGATTGGAGGCAATCATGATGTTTTTGGCCTTTGCATGCTACAATGATTTCAAGGTGTATCAAATGGACGTGAAATCTACTTTCCTAAATGGTGATCTTGAGGAATAAGTCTATATGGAACAACATGAAGGTTTCTCATTGACAGATAAGCCTAATTATGTTTGCAAGTTAAGCACTATATGGTCTTAAACAAGCACCACGGGTGTGGTACTCTAGATTGCACAAGTACCTTCAAAAGCAGAGGTTCAAGAGAGGAGGAACTGATAGTAATCTATACATTAAGGCAGATGAAGATGAATTGTTGATTCTAGTTGTATATGTGGATGATATTATGTTTGGCAGCAATAAGCATTATCTAGTAGAATGGTTTGTTGAAGAGATGAAGACCAAGTTCGAAATGTCTATGATCGGAGAACTTACCTTCTACCTAGAGCTCCAAATCCTACAAAACCCTGGAGGCATATTCATTTCTCAAGAGAAATATCTAAGAGATATGTTGAAAAGATTTCAAATGGAAGATTATAAACCTGTCTCAACCCCCATGACTACGAGATGTAAGTTATGTGGAGATGATAAATCACTTGATGTGGATCAAAAGCAATATAGATCTATTATAGGAAGTTTGTTATACCTAACAGCTTCTCAATCGGATTATAATGTTGGCAGTCGGATTAGTAGCAAGGTATCAATCAACGTTCAAACAAAGTCATTTGTTAGTAGCAAAAAGAATATTCAGTTACTTGAAAGGGACTACAGGCTATGGTCTATGGTATCTGAAAGGTAAGGATTTTACTTTGACAGCATACACAAACGCACATTGGGTGAGTTGTGTGGATGACAAAAAAGGTACACGCAGCAATGCATTCTATCTAGGAGAATCAATGGTGGCATGTCTAAGCAACAAAAAAAAACATCAGTATTTCTATCTACTATAGAAGTTGAGTACATAGCAGCTGCAACATGTTGCACTCAAGTATTGTGGATGAAACAAACACTGCAAGACATGAAGGTAAATTTTAATGAACCTATATCTATCAAGTGCGACAATTCAAGTGCAATAAGAATTTCAAAAAATCTTGTGCTCCATTCAAAGACTAAACATATTTGTATAAAGTACCACTTTCTCAGAGAATAAGTGGTTGAGCGAACAATGAAGATGGAGTACATACCCACAAGGGAACAAATAGCGGACATATTTACAAAACCCCTTGCTAGAGAACCATTTGAATATCTCATAACCAAGCTAAAGATAGTACATACAGACTCTCTTCACTAATGTGTGTTTCAAAAGAACCTACAAGACTGCCAAAGTATATGAAATCGAGCACGATCTAAGGGAGGGTTTATATGAGCAAGAGGGAATAATGAAGAGGAACACTAAGCTTATGATCGTGACAAGAATTTGGAGGAAAGAACAAAAGCATCATCAAAGTGGGAAATCGAGTCACATTCTCTAGGAGCTATCAACATCAATCAGGTTCACCATTCAAAAGTCCACTTTTCAATGAATTTTTTTTCCCTTGTATATATTCGATGCATAAACATGTAAATTTCTACAAGTAAACTCAGTACTCGTACTTCTAAGACAATTGCATATCTATTCAGATCATAGTGAAAGTTCAACATAAACTATTGTATAATTGCATCATCTTTTTTTCTAAAAAATTCTTCATTTTCTAAATGCATCAATGTACATTATGATGATCCCAACTAAACATCTGGTGTATAAAATCCTGAGAGCCATCCAAGATATTCTCATCAAGCAGAGAAGAAGACACTATATATGTTTATGTTTGGTTTGGATATGTATTCACCATGAAACGTCATGTGATCTACATCAAAACCTAGTCACTAGCGATCTCCATGTGAATTCTTCTATTCCAACAACTAACCAAATTTTGTGCTAATTTCACTGCATCACTAGGATTTCTTTAAATCCTTCAGCACTGTCTTTGTGATCACTACTATGAATGCTCGAAGAAGAAAGGTTAGAGAAATTGCAACGAAATAATTCTCCATCCCAAAAGGAAAATTTGGAAATCATCCTGGCTCATCAATCTCATTTCAAGCAGCCACAGACGGTTGAAGAAAATGAGACTCTGCAATGTGAAATGCCTTAGGAGAGAATTCTTTCAAATTAACACATTGAAGAACTCAATGCGGAAGTTGGTATTCAAACTTATTGTAATGCAAAAAAAATTATGAAAATTACTCTACAATTTAAGGCCATGAGTGATTGAAACACTATGCCTCATTTAAATTGCAGCAGTTCAGCTTTACTGTTATCGCCATAAGAAGTTAAATAATATTGATGCTACCTTATCAAAATGAATCTATGGAGGAGTTTTTTTGCTCAAAAAGCATCATCTGAATTGAGGCGTTGAGATGCAATAAAACAATAAAATGTCGAAGAGGAGACTGCCAGTACATGCCATTGAAAAAGGCATCACTACGCATTGATCATCCTCCTACTCTAAAATCATTAAAAGAAAAATGGGGGAGGGAGAAATACAATAAGGAAGATCAAAAAAAATAAGCATAAAGAAGAAAATTGGCATCCATCAAAGAAAAAGGAGAACCAAGCGCTCAAAATGATTCCCATATATCATGATAATATACCAACAGTAAGAAGAATAGAAACACAAGGACAAAGAAGAGTAACGGTTAATTGCAATTATGATGGTCAAATTCTGACTGGAGCAGAGATGTCAGGGACAGAAAGACAGGACCATACTTAGTATTGACAGCTAGCAAATTGAAGTAGTGTTAAAATTGCCTAAGATATCATGAAATCTCTTGAGACAGTGGAATAATTATGTGCAGGAGGCTAATAATGAACAGTGAAATAATTATTTGCAGCAGTCATATATTCCATGATAGCATTTTTTATTGGAGAAGTTAATGACACACATAGTGTTGGTTAATGAACAATGAAATAATTATTTGCAGCACTCATATATTCCATGACAACATTTTTATTAGAGAAGTTAATGACACCCACAACATTGGTTGGTGAGAATTTTTATACCCTAATCTAAACAATATTGGAATAAAAGGAAATATTAATGAGTTGAGATATCATTTTGAAACATTAAAAGAATTAAAAGTTGAGTTCAACACTAGAAAATCGAGTTGCGTTGAAGTTTAATAGGTTGAAGGAATGTGTTATTTTAATGGATGTTGGGGAAATTGCGATATTAAAGAAAATGTATTTACTACATTGAAAATGAAGCAATGTTAATGTATTTAATACATTGTAAATGTTGAAATATTAAAGAAATCGATTTAGGGTTTTGAGCCCTTACCCGTAATAAGCAAGATGGTGCACTGGTTAAGCTTAAGCCATGATTCACAAAATCATATAAATATGAATTGACATAGTCCAACTGAAGATGTGTTTCAACAATGCTAGAAGGATACAATAGTGCAGTAGCACTAGAGTTTGCTCATAATTCTGTAACACGTTGTTCTTGAACACAATGAGAGAGAAATATGAAAAAGAATGTTATTTCGTGTCGATTTTTTAGAAGCGTAGTTTACATATGGTCCCCAGATTCCAGTTGTTGATGGATGCTGGAGAAATTGCGGCTTTTTTTTACTGGTCTATGGGTTTATTTGGCTGATCAGAAAAGATTTCTTCTACCAACAAAGTTTTCATCTTCAAACAGTGGAAAGAAAGGTGGTAATAAGGGTGAGGCAACATCACCAAGTCTTATGAATCTTTTAATAGGTTTTAAATTATTACATCAAGTGTTGAATTTTGTAAGTCTATCCGTTAGAAAATTAATCTGTATTTTGTTGGTTTATTTCTTCTACTTGTAAATTCTGAACAAGTTATTTAAGACATTTAAATACTGAAATAAACACAATACAGTCACAACATCTACAAATCATCAACTGAAAGAAAACAAGCACACAAGTGACGCTGTTATTTTTGAACAAATGTCCCCGGAAAAACCCAATGCGAGAAAACTGGTGCAAATATTCAAAGGGTTTATTATTATGCAATATTTCCTTGGGTACAATTGGGTGCCTAACCAGCTCACCCGACAAAGAAAAACACACAGTAGCAATATCTCTATATTCAAAAATAGGTATTCAGAAAACCTGTCCCACGAAACCCTCTCCGGCACAACTTAAGCTCAACGTCCCTTCTGGCCTCTGCGTCAGCCTCCTACTGACATGCATCAGCCTCAGGACCCTCTATGTCAGCCCTTTGAGGCACTGCGTAGCCTCTGGGACCCTCTACGTCATTCCAACAGCCTTTGCGTGGATGACGTAGTCCCTCTAGCCTTTGCATTGTCTCTAATGGGCTCTGTGTGGCCTGAACTGGTTACTGCTCTCACTCTCCTTACTTCTGCGTTGGTCTCTCAGTATTGTCTCTATCTCTCTATCCAATACTCACTGCCCCTTGCTGCTTATCACTGATTCACTTTTGCTTAGCAACCCCGCTCTAGCAAAATGAATGACTGATCACTCTGGTATGTTCTCTAACTGACCCTCAAGCCTCTTCTTATACTTTTCTTGTTGGTCCTTCAACAGTCAAGATTAAATCTTTAGTCAACGGCTAAGATTAGATTTGACTTGATCCATGACTTTTGGAACCTTCTAACACAGTTTTATATTAGACTTAGGAACTCCATTAAAAATATTAATTATTTTAATATCTCCCAAATTGAGTGCAATCTGTCCAAACCATTTCTAGGTCTTGGAGATCTCATGTGCTTTAGCCTCTCCGCCAATTTTCATGGCTAGAGCACATCCGATGCTACCCCAAATCAACATTAAGCGATTGTCAATTTACTATTAGATATAACGATGGAATGTTGTCAGCCATCAAAAAAGAAAATAAATGCAACGATGCTTTTGAAACTAGGTCAAGAAGCATTTTTTATAATAATGGAATTGCAACAACTGTTGTTGAGAGGGACAAATGGAACAGTGGAATCTCGAAATAATCCTGTAGATCAACGCCTCGATGCTTGGGATGGATGGAGCAATGGGAACTCAAGCAGTGCCTGCGAGAAAGGTTGCAGTTGCGATGAGTTTCAGTTTCAAATCTGCATCCCAATGCCAGCAACTACCTCTAGTGGTGACAGTATATACCCTCTCTCAGCAATGACGGTTTATATGGTTTATACATAGAGAACATAGTTCAATGTTCCACATGCTCAAACAATTATATGAACGCGGTTCAATACAGTTCAATTATACGTATTCAATGTATACGAGCACATGCCAGCAACTACCTCCAACGGTGACGGTTTATACCCTCTCTCAGCGATGATAGCTTATACCGGTTTATACATTGAGAACACAGTTCAATGTTCTGTGCGCTCAAACAATTAGATTAACACATTTCAATATAGTTCAATTATACGTATTTAATGTATATGAACACAGTTCAATGTATATGCACACAGTTCAATTATACGTATTGAGAACACTGTTCAATGTTCCGGCGCGCTCAAGCAATTACACTGCTTCATCAACCATTCCTAATGAAATCTAATGGAAAAAAACCAATACCCCTGCAGTCATTCGACATTTCTCCCTCAACAAGTTTTTCATGAGAGCTCTCAACACTTTTGTTTGCCCTTTTTTTTGCAACAATTGAAGCCATTGTATTGTACATATAGTAGTTGTGTTTATATATGTTTTGTAGGGCTGCTCATCTGAAAAATCCATGCATGTTTTTCCAATTCTTTTGCCTATTTAAAAATATGAGTCCCTTTCCTAGATCATTCAATCCTTCTTTGTTTCTATCCCACTTGGCCTTTGAAAACATTCTGCACAATCTGTCTGAGAGTTGTAGAGATGCTTTCAGTACCTTGTTGAGCGTGCAACTAGTAGCACAAATAACTGTCATGAAATAGATCTAGGCATGAACATTTTGACTTTTCTCATTCAAGAGGAGGGAACAACAAGACCAGTTCTAAAAATGATGTGTGAAGTGGTTGAACTTGCCAATGTTGATCGTGCTACCTTGTGGCAGCAACCATGTGCAAATGAAGATGAAATAATTCGTGTTCGTGAAGATAGACAAAATGAAGTAGCTACCCTAACTAGACAAAAAGCCTTACTATCACAGAGATTGGGTGAATTTGAAGCATCAACATTACCTCTCAAGTTAGAGATGAAATTTGACTTGGAACATTTCTCCCGGGAGAAAAAGGATCTCATGAAAAAAATACATGAAACAGAAAACCAACTTGAGTGGGCTTGTTTAGAATGAGATGAAGAATTTGCTAAGCTCATTGAAGATAAAAAGGTCCTGCAAGACTATCTTCATGATGCGGAAACACAGCTTGCACAGCATATTCAGTTTCATCTCTATGCAATTTTCCCTAGAAAAGTTACAGATTATATGAGAGTGGTAAAAGAAAAGAATGCATTGGCAGAGAGACTCAAGAGTGTTGAGGCTGCACAAAAAAGATTTGATGAAGAGCTAACACGATTTGCTATTGAGACAATATCTGGAATGGCATTCATTAGTGATAGTGTCAACATCTTTTTATGCAAACCAAGACATTGCAGGCTATAGAGAATTAATGCCATGATGAATTACTCTAACGATTTTTTTTATAGGCTAAAAGGCACCTGTAACCCCCTTGCCATTGATGTCAAAAGGGGAGGTAATCAGAGGAAGGAAGACAATTCACAACATGAAAAGGAGGAAGATGAATGAGTTGAGTTGCCATCAATACCAAAGAGAGAGATTGTTGGCAATATTGGCATTGATGTCAAGTTAAGTTGATTCATTAATGTTGATAAATGTTGTTGATGTCATCACTAAGCACATTAGTGATAATTTATGTTGAATGGAAAGTGTACATAAATGTTGAACGCTGAATATAAAAGATTGAAAGTGATGTGAAGTGCAAAGGCTATGTTAATCAATGTGAAAGCTAAACATTAAGACAAAAACTGGAATACATATAATTGTTTGAATAGAAAATGTAGATAATCCAAATTTGATTTGTCACTTGTAATTATTTCTGAATGAGTTGTTAATTCAGCTCTACTTTTTTTTACAAACAATTTCCTGAACTGAAAATGAAAGGACAAGCTTGTAAGAAGTTTTGGAAGTCCAAGAGACTATGTTTCATTTCATATTCCTCCAAAGAATACAAACAGCGAAAAGGGCTTGCTTATAAAATAGATAATGAGGAATGAAACAACAGTTCATTTTGATGGATGGAAGTGGTCTGCATCATAGAAAGGATGAGCAGTAGTAGAAGAGAAGAAGATTGAATAGAAGGAGCAGTTCATAATAAATAAATAAATAACTTGACAGCGGAATTGGATATGAGGTAACTAGCACTTGTGATTTGAGAAATTTCTATTCTTTTCTATGTTGCAGCTTGAAAAAGAACATGTTGTAGCATGTTGAGTTAGGAGCCTCATGTGGGTTGTAGCCTGCAAAAAACTAGTGGGAGTTGAAGGTTCCATTGAGGTAGGAGCCTCTTGTAAGTTTGAGCCTACAAAAATTCTGATGTAAAAAGGCGTCGCAGCTTTTCTTCAAATCACATTCAGCCTAAAGTTCATGACTTTCTCCCTTCGGGGTTTCCACTTATATATGGTGTCTTCATGTGTTTGATTCTTGCATGTTGTATGAATGCATTGAAGTCTTGATAAACATATCAGCAAACCTGTTAAAATTGGAAACTACGGCCAAATTCCTCTTTGGACAGCTCATTTGAAGAAGATAATTATGGCATTGAATTCTTCTTTTCAAGAGGACCAAAATCGACCTAAAGATCAACAAATTTGGATAAGGAGAAGTGTGTTTTTGAATTTATGTTTTCTCACATGTAAATTATCAAGGTCGACCTCACCTATATGTCGGCTCACCTAGCCCAATGGTCACATCTCTTGACCCCCATCGAACTATATATGTAGAGGTGCTTTCTCCCTCATTTTACACACATCAACTTGCTTGAATGTGTTTAAAGCAGTCGAGGTCTTGATGGAGATTGATGGACTGTTTTTTTCTGGGTTATGGCCGAGATTCTCCATGGTGGACAACCACAGGTCTGGAAAGATCTGTATGGGAAATTTTTACTTGCTAGTCTGAGTTCAGTAGCAGAAAGGGAAGCCGAGGTTTTTTGGTGAAAGTTTGAGTTTATTTGAGAATCGTTGTGGGCTCATTTCAGGTTTGAGTTTGAAGCAGAGATGGGTTGATCTAACAATGTTTTGGGCATAACCCTTGGGACTAATATCTCCTAGAAGCATGCCACACTTGTCTAGGTCACTTCTTGCCAGGCCACAGGCCTTGAGATCTCTGTCCAGGAGGTCGAGTATCTACAGAAGAGAGGCCACAGTCTGCTATGCTTGATTAGCAAGTTGTATGGTCCATTTTTTAAACTTAGAAGAAGGTTAAAGACCACCTAACTGTTGGAAGATTTGTTTGAAGGAAGGCCGCAGTTCATAGAAGGTCAGACAAGTATGGATAGGGTGTTGTAGCTGACTATGTTTGTGCCCTAACCAGTATTCATAATTGTAGAGTAGAAGACTCCAGCCCTTGGTGCTAGAGTTGCAGTTTGATTGAGTGATCTTCGTGTTTAAGGGCCTTGATATCAGATCTTCTACTTGGCAAGTCAGTTTTGACTTTAAAACATTGTACTCTATAATAAGAACATTTGATCAAGGGTTTTCCCCATCTTGGGGTTTTTCCCTGGCTTGAGCCGTATTCTTGTGTTCTTTTGTCTTGGCTTGTCTTCAGCATGTATAATTCATGTTCTTTCACTAGTTACTGTGATTAATGTGACTGCTAATGGATTAATGGGTAAATAGATGAATGAAGTAACTAACCTAAGCAAAGAACATGTTAACTCAAAATTAACATGGTATCAAAGCTCAAGTGAGGACAAGCCCAAGCATAAGAGATTGCAATCACCAAGAAGCATCTGAGGAATGTCATTAAACCTTCATCCCTTTGTGGTAAGTCTGAGTTCAAGAATGACAAATATGTGACATTCTCTTAAGATCATGGGCACCAATCCAAGAGTTACTCAAACATCACGGGCAAAGGTTGGAAGTCATCAAGGTATGTTCCAGTATTCATAAGGTGTGTTTCGAGTAATTTCAAGATATTTTCAGAGGATTATTTAGCAGTCCTAGCTTGAGACTGTATCATCATCATAAGCGTATAGAAGGATATACTTATCTTCTAAGATCCTGGAGATAGGGCCGAACCACTGTAGATTTTTGTTTGAAGTGTTGCAATTCCCATTTTAGAGGACTGAATCATTCCTAAAAGAATAAGTTCTCTCTGAGATCCTCGTACTTTTCTAAGATCCGTGGAACATTTCAGATGACAGGTATGGTTTTGCATCATTGCATATCTCTGAGCTTTTGAAGCCGAGTTTTTAAAGGATATATTGAAGTCAATCCTCTAGTCTCATACCCAATTTGAACATGAGCACTGGATCTTTGTTGAGAACAGTCATATTCTATTCAAGGCCTATACCTTTGTAGAGTTCGTTGACATTTCTGAATATAAGTATCGATCTATACAGCCTTGATTACCCTTTGGAGCATACATTCTGGGAAATCTTTCAGATCAAAGAAGCAATAGTGGATACGATCTAAATTGCACTAGCTTTTACAGCAGTCTCTTAGGCATATATATATATATATGCTAATAATACATTCATCAGTCATAAACCAACAGTTGTGCAAAAGTCTAAGAAGGCACTATGGGAGATGTATTGATCACTTGATGTTCAAGGCAATTCGACCTTTCTTCTTAATGCTAACTCTAAGGTCTTGATTGATCTTGCTCTGAGCTTGATTTGAGAATCTTGAACTCTAATGATGACATAATTCTGGCAACGTTTGATTGACGTTCTTCAAGAGGGTATCTCGGCTCATTGAACCTCGGAAATTAACAGTTAACTTCCTCACAATATACATTTGTCTAACATGAAAAGAATTATGGGCTATGCTTAAAGTCTGATCATTAAGTTTTTTTTTGGTAAATAAGGCAGGCCATATTCTGTACTAAGGGCTCAGTGCACTGCAGCTTTTGTAAGGATTTCTATAACATCTCAATTTCAATGCCTTGACAACCTTATCCTAACCACTACTCCAACCTTGATATCAAGTTGTAGTATCATTTTCTTCAAAGACGAAAACTTTATCATATTGTGAACTGTGGCTTTTGGTGACAGATCTATTTGACCTCGTCCAAAGCTCAGGTTATAATGAAACATCTCCAGGAATAAAGTCTAGGGGCAGAGGTATCAGCTTGATAAAAAGTCAGTTTGAAACCATATAAGTGACAACTGAATTAGGGCAATTTTCTGAAGATATGACTAAGATTCGGATTGAAAATTGGTTGCTTGTATAAGTTGTCATGTCAACATGATCACTTGTATTGATAAGCAGAAAAGGTTCCCCTCTTATTTAAAAGTTGCATCACTGATACACATCATCAGCAGAATGTTGCAATGAACTTGTCAGAGGCTGTAACATTCAGATCGAGAACAGGCCTTGCTTCTTAGGTTGAACATGAATAGGGTAATGTTGCTAGAGATTCGTTATTTCTAGACATGTATTACTATTATCTCAGAAATCATGCTAAGAAGCCTTGTTAACAAACAATGCTTGTATGGACCATGATGATTACCTACCGTATTGATATATTGGGTAATGTTGGGGTCGTCCTGAAAGTATGAAGATCTGTAGCTATCAAGGATAGTATCTTGTGCAGTAAAGTTTCTTGTTTATATGCGGTATCAGTGGCACTGTCCTACGAATGACATCCCAGTATATGCAGCTCAGCATCATTTATGTTCTCTCATCAGCCCAACATTTTGTATGATATCACTACAAGTCTAGTAGTGGTGGTGATATGTTGTAGGCCCAGTATGTTGATGCTTGTGTTATAGTCTTGTTCACAATCAAGTTGTGAACAAGACAAATGCAAACAATGGAGAGACTATCCTTTGAAACATCATCTACTATGAAGAAGCTACAGAGATATTCCAGTAAAAGAAACGGCATCACCTTTGACTCTAATAAGAGGTACAACATTTGAAGCTTTCATTCTTGAAGATCAGCTAAGAAAAGAATGGCCTTGGTTGAAATAATCTCAAAGAAAGATGTCTTCTCCTGATTAAAGAAGAACCTTGTCGATTCTTCAGAATGTTCCTCTTTGTCCTGAAACTTCCTTGAAGCCCATATGAGAAGCTCGGGAAATTAAACAAAGCAAGGCTCCAGTGGGAGCTATAGAATCTCCGGATTAATAGCAGGTTGAAGACAAACTGATGAATACTATTTGACTAAGAGGGAGCTATGATACAGTTATTGATAACATTTGTCCAACATATGATGACCCTCTCATTTATCAAGGTAAGAGGGAGCTTTCATTTAAGGGGTCAAGATGAAGGGCCCTAAGATTAAAAGGTTTGATAAGATGGAGAAGCTGCTAATTCGGACATAGTCATCTTATGAGGTCTCTATATGATGACTTTGAGTGGATCCATGGATAAGCCCCATAAAGGATTGCTGCTTACTAACTTGTCTGAAATACATTGCTGCAATTTTGTTGGTCAGACAGTATGGGAAATGAAAAGTGCACATCTACGTGCTATATCTCTTGGAATCCACATTACTTCATGAATAAATTAAAGTTTGAAATCTGGTATCACCATGAAGGCTGAAATCAGAATGTATGGCTTACTATGAGGCCACTCTATTGAAGAAGCTCTTTAGTGAGCCATTTGTGCACGTACTGATTAACATTATTGTAGCTCCATCATCTCAGAATGAATGTACAGGTTCAAGGCCTGTTAATAAAATTTATCTTCCTTCAGAGAGGTTGGGAGTCATGAAAAGGCCCTACTATGACATTCTCAGTTGAGCATTGCACTCTAGGAGCTCCTAAAGACTCAAGGTACTTATTGAGCTATAAGCGACCATAGGGTGAGAGGTTCACCTTCCCCTATAGGTGCGTGGTGTACAAGGTGAGTGGTTCATGTTCCCCTGTGACAGATGATGTGTGTAGGGTGAGTGGTTCACCTTCCCCTATGATTGATGACACATGTGTGTAGGGTGAGTGGTTCATCTTCCCCTATTGTTGATAACATATGCATAGGGTGAGTGGTTCACCTTCTCCTATGGCATATGACAGGATGAGTGGTTCACCTTCTCCTGCGGATACCCCAGTGAGAAATGCATTCAGGCATATGCTTGTGGACATGTTGGTGGGATGTGGTTCATCCTTTCCCCACATGTAGGATGCTTACTCCCTACGATCGACAATTGACATGTCAGTGGGATGTGGTTCATCCTTTCCCCATGAGTAGGATCCTTCCTATGATTGTTTGGTTGGCATGCATGTAGGAAGTGGTTCATCCTTTCCCTATTTTCAGTGATTTGCATGAGCATAAGATGTGGTTCATCCTTTCCCTACGTATGGTTATGACATGTGTTTGTAGGATGTGGTTCATCCTTTCCCTACGTGTGATTATGACATGTGTTTGTAGGATGTGGTTTATCCTTTCCCTACATGTGATTGTAACTTACGTTTGTAGGATGTGGTTCATCCTTTCCCTACGACGGTTGTGATGTGTGACTGTAGGATGTGGTTCATCCTTTCCCTATGTGTGGTTGTGAGCAAGATGCGATATATTCTTTCCCTGATATTGATTTAGTATCATCCTACCCATGGAGTTGGAAATACATGGGAAGTACCTCTCATCTAGCCAATGAGTTGGGAAAGGTGGATAGGGATCATCGCATTACCGATGGACACATCGTGTACTGTCATACACCCTATATCTAGGATGAATGATGTTCATCAAACTTGATCACTTGGGATCAATTCTGTTTGTGGTTTTACATCTAGTTATGTGCACTGACTATAGTCAGTGGAGAGTGGCAAAGTCTTGTGACTCTCTCTCGATCAATTCTTCTTCATTATCTATAGCAGTGATCAACAAAGATGAGATGAGATGAGACGAAATTCAGAGATGGTTCACGACGACAAGATAGCATGTCAATCAGTGACAATGGCTAATGGTTTGACAGGTGAAATTCTCCCTAGTTGAGAGGGAGTGTTAAAATTGGCAACTAGGGCCAAATTCCACTTTGGACAACTCATTTGAAGAAGATAATTATGGCATTGAATTCTTCTTTTCAAGAGGACCAAATCGACCTAAAGATCAACAAATTTGGATAAGGAGAAGTGTGTTTTTGAATTTATGTTTTCTCACATGTAAATTATCAAGGTCAATCTCACGTATATGTTGGCTCACCTAGCCCAATGGTCACATCTCTTGACCCCCATCGAATTATACATATAGAGGTGCTTTCTCCCTCATTTTACACACATCAACTTGCTTGAATGTGTCTGAGGCAGTTGAGGTCTTGATGGAGGTTGATGGGTTGTTTGTTTTTGGGTTATGGCCGAGATTCTCCATGGTGGACAATCGCAAGTCTGGAAAGATTTGTATGGGAAATTTTTACTTGCTAATCCGAGTTCAGTAGCAGAAAGGGGAGACGAGATTGTTTGGTGAAAGTCTAGGTTTATTTGAGAATGGTTATGGGCTCATTTCAGGTCTGAGTTTGAAGCAGAGATTGTCGCCTTACATGAGGGTTGATCTAACAATGTTTTGGGCATAACCCTTGGGACTAATATCTCCTAGAAGCATGCCGCACTTGTCTAGGTCACTTCTTGCCAGGCCACAGGCCTTGAGATCAATGTCCAGGAGGTCGAGTATCTGCAGAAGGGAGGCCACAGTGTGCTATGCTTTATTAGCAAGTTGTATGGTTCGTTTTTGAAACTTAAAAGAAGGTTAAAGACCACCTAATTGTTGGATGATCTGTTTGAAGGAAGGTCACAGTTCATAGAAGGTCAGACGAGTATGGATAGGGTGTTGTAGCTAACTATGTTTGTGCCCTAACCAGTATTCATAATTGCAGAGTAGAAGACTCCATCCCTTGGTGCCAGAGTTGTAGTTTGATTGAGTGTCTTCGTGTTTAAGGGCTTTGATATCAGATCTTCTACTTGGCAAAGTCAATATTGACTCTAAATCATTGTACTCTAAACCTCTCTACTAAACATTTCATGGTTAATAATAAGAACATTTGATCAAGGGTTTTCCCCATCTTGGGGTTTTTCCCTGGCTTGAGCCATATTCTTGTGTTCTTTTGTCTTGGCTTGTCTTTAGCATTTATCATTCATGTTCTTTCATTAGTTACTGTGATTAATGTGACTGCTAATGGATTAATGGGCAAATAAATCAATGATGTAACTAACCTAAGCAAATTACATGTTAACTCAAGATTAACACAGATTTCAAGGAGAGCGGTTTGTTGCTATGTTTACCAAGACTTCAATGCATTCATATGACATGCAAGAATCGAACACATGAAGACACCAGATATAAGTGGAAACTCCAAAGGGAGAAAACCACAAACTTTACGCTGAAAGTGATGTGAAGGCAAGTTGCTACTCCTTTTTACATCAAAATTTTTGTATGCTCCAACCTACAAGAGTCTCCTACCTCAACGGAAGCTTCAACTCCCACTAGTTATGTCATTTGCAGATTTCAAGGAGAGCGGTTTGCCGATATGTTTATCAAGGCTTCAATGCATTCATACAACATGCAAGAATCAAACACATGAAGACACCAGATATAAGTGGAAACCCTGAAGGGAGAAAACCACGAACTTTAGGCTAAAAGTGATGTGAAGGAAAGCCACTACTCCTTTTTACATCAGAATTTTTGTTAATGCCATGACGACAGTTACACTAAGGATTTTTTTTACAGGCTACAAGGCATTTGTAACCCCCTTGCCATTGATATTAAAGGGGGAGGTAATCAGAGGAAGGAAGACACTTCACAGCATGAAAAGAAGGAAGATGAAAGAATTGAGTTGCCATCAATGCCAAAGGGGGAGATTGTTGGCAATATTGGCATTGATATCAAGTTAAGTCGATTCATTAACGTTGATAAATATTGTTGATGTACTAAGCACATTAGCGATAATTTATGTTGAATGGAAAGTGTACATAAATGTTGAATGATGAATATAAAAGGTTGAAAGTGGTGTGAAGTGCAAAGGTTATGCTAATCAATGTGAAAGCTAAACATTAAGACAAAATTTGGAATACATATAATTGTTTGAACAGAAAATGTAGATAATCCAAATTTGATTTGTCTCTTGTAATGATTTTTAAGCTATACTTTTTTTTTACAAACAATTTTCTGAACTGAAAATGAAGGCACAAGCTTGTAGGCAGTTTTGGAAGTCCAAGAGACTAAGGCAATTTTGGAAGTCCAAGAGACTATGTTTCATTTCATATTCCTCCAAAGAATATAAACAGCCAAGAGGGCTTGCATATAAAATAGACAATGTTCCACCAAGGTTCCGGGACGAGGAGGCGAGGGAGCAAGGGGGCGCGGGAGCGGCCTATGCAAAAGCTCCCCACCATTTTTTAGGAAACGTAGGGGAGCGTCGGGGTCTTAAAAACTTATAAGTATAAAATATAATTTATTAATTGAGTCCACTATGACAATTTGGTTTGAATTGAAAAGCTGCAAAGCATGATCATTGATATGAATATCATTATCTAAATTTCTAATATCATATAAAATAATAAATTTGAAATTCTAATTTATAATCATACATCAATGATCATACATTATAACAAAATACAAAGACAGCAGTACCACCATCTTCAGCATTTTGATAATACACAGCAAACCTCAACAATGTCATTGTAGAAGATCACTGTAGATCTATTCTTCCTGCATCTCTGTTATCAATAAAAGATCTTAATCTCAGAATCTTAACACTTCTGTCCTCTGCAACTTCAACAATATGTTATCAAGGCAACTCTGTTCAGTTCTAGGCCAAACTGCTATAATCATTGGTGAGTTTTGCCCATCTGTACATAGTATCAATTATAAGGATATACAAAACAACAGTGTTGTGTTATGCTCGTGTGAATTCTATTGTCAATTGTATCCTTGTTGAAGAGTGACTGTTGTGCAGACTCCTGATGGCATAACAAGATGCTAATGCCTCTGTCCACTGATGCACATTTGTGTCTAGAACATTACTCATACTTCTATCATAACTCCAAAAATCTGCAATCTAAACCTGTAGCTTCCATATCTGACAATTTGGCTATATGTATTACAGCTTCTGCTCCTTTACTTTGAAACTCTTGTTTAAATTCAAATTACAATGACCTCAAGGATTACTGTAACTTGATTATACAGATACTTGTAAGACACCAGTTAGGGTTACTTAGAGAAATCAAAAATACTTCAACGTGATCGGTGTGTCTTTTAGAAAGCAAGTACTGCCACACAAAAGTTAAGTTAATTTGATGTTGAACTTCTTTACCTTCTAATATTTCTTATCGTCACAAACTGAATTCTTCACAAGAGGGAGCCTCTGATGTTGATCATCCATAGTGAATCTTGAAGAGTCGAGCTTTGAGAGAAGCAGAGAAGCATTGATGAGTAACCACTTCAGGGATGATCTCCTCACAGAATGTGTAGGGTAATATTGAGCAGCAACCACAGATAAATGAATTTGTTTGGATCAAACTCAGAATTTGTCTAATTAGAGGACCGACAGTTCATAGTGATAGAAATCCTCAAGATCTGTCTTCAATTCTGTATAATATGTGCACTCCAAAATTCCTACAAATAACTAAATCACATTACCAATGTGATAGCCATATCAAGGGTCCATTCTGCAATCTGCAATGTTCCAACAGATGCCATCGAGGTTCCATGCATGGGAGTGATCAGATCTAGTAATAACAACACACACAGCGCGCGAAGGCTGTGTGTGTTGTTATGTGTTCACCCTGCCGTTTTTATAACATGAAACAACTAAATTCCAAAACCCTACGCTTAGTTTAACTGTTAATTAAAGATTAGTTTTAGGGTTAAGTTAATTAAAATCGTTTTTTTTTGCATAAACGTGTACCACGTCCCTCCACGCCCCCCTCGCCCCTCTTGTCCCCCTCTTGTCCCCCCTCACATCCCCCCACATCCCCTCACGTCCCCTTTTTTGGAAACGCCACCTCGGGAAAGGGAAACGACTCCCTGGCACGTCCCCCTAAGTTTCCTCATTCTTGGGATCGTGGGGAAACGTGCCCTACTCATCCCCAAGTCCCCGGAGCGCGGGGGAGCAACGAAACTAGACCCCTAGGGGGGGGGGTGTCCCCATGGAACACTAAAAATAGATAATGTGGAATGAAACAACAATTCCTTTTGATGGATGTAAGTGGTCTGCATCATAGAAAGGATGAGCAGTAGCAGAAGAGAAGAAGAGTGAAGAGAAAGAACAGTTCAGCAAAAAACTTGACAGCAGAATTGGATATGTGTTAACCTACACTTGTGACTTGATAAATTTTTGTTCTTTTCTATGTTTCAGCTTGAAAAATAACATGTTGTAGCATGTTGAGGTAGGAGCCGCCTGTGGGTTGTAGCCTGCAGAAAACTAGTGGGAGTTGAAGATTCCATTGAGGTAGGAGCCTCTTGTAGGCTGTTGCCTACAAAAATTCTGATGTAAAAAGTAATAGCAGCTTGCCTTCACATCACTTTCAACCTAAAGTTCGTGGTTTTCTCCCTTCGGGGTTTCCACTTATATCTGGTGTCTTCATGTGTTTGATTCTTGCATGTTGTATGAATGCATTGAAGTCTTGATAAACATATCAGCAAACCGCTCTCCTTGAAATCTGCAAAAGACATACAATAACTATTGAGCACAAACATAAATCATTAACTCCATAAGAAGAAGATTAAGTTGAGCAAAAATAAAGAATTAAATTACTGATTCACCCTCCCTCCCGCCCCCCCCTCGCAATAATTTCCCATCTTAAATATCATGTCCTTCACCTTAGCTCTGATACCAAGTGAATTTTCCACAATTCTATGCTATTTCAATTACTTTAGCCCAATTGACTTCTTCAATAAGCAATATTTTTCGGTAACAATTAATTCTTCCAATTCAATTCAGTAACTGAAGATAGAACAGTAAAATGCAATGACAATAGGAGACAATCAACACATCAACAAGAGATTAATTTGGTGAGAGACCAAGGAAAAACCCCACAAGGGGGAAACCCTTTGAAATTCTTCTTTTATTAGATCATCATAAAATGTTCAGCGAAGAGTGCAATGAGCCCAAATCCAAGAGTCAAAGTCAAAATTTGACTTATCAACAAATCAACTATCCAAGATCCAATGCTAATGAAGAAAAGTTAAATCTGTACAACTGTCATAATCTACAATTTTGGTCAATAGTCAATAGTAGTCAACATGCCCTAACCAATCCACAAATTTAAGATCAAAGTGCTCCAATCAAACTCAGTCAAAGGTCAAAGAATGAAGCTTCAAACGTTGGTCAACTAGATCCCAAAACAGTCCAAAAATATCTAGTCAAACTTGGTCAAAGGAGAAAGAAAATTTTGTAGTCAAGTCTGCAATTTTTCCTGCAATCAACTCTAATCAAACCAGTGTTACTTGGGAGCAGGAGCAAAAGCAGGGAGCGGGAGCGAAAACAGGTGCGGGAGCCACATTTTCAAAAACGCCCGATTTGGGAGCGAATCCCGGAGCGTTTTTTATATAATATATATATATATTTTTTTTATTTTTTATATTTTGATACATATGTGTCAACAAAAACATGTAGAATGATGAATTAGATATAAAAAACATAGATTGATCATTGAACCATATAACAACAATCATCTAAAAGTTATAATCTTCATCAACCACATCCACAATTTAATAACATACAACATATTGAGTTTCATGAATCATGATTCATCAATCTTAAAGTTTCGACTTCAAGCTATCAAAATTGAAAATTCAAAATTTCAATATATAACATTTATCATCATTGATCACCAAAGTTGTACTTGTAAGCTAAGTTTAACTATTACAAAAAATAATATCTAACATGAAATGAAATGTTATAAAATGAAATGAAATGAAACAACTTTCACAAAGCATCATATTCATAATTAATTACCAATGAGTTATAATTGCCAATTTCAAACTTCAAACTTAAATTGTCATATATTGTTTACAAAAAATATCATAATAAATATGAAAGAGTCAATTGTCAACAGTTATGAAAACTACTAGAAACTAGAAAAGACAAGTAAATCTATTATCTACTAATTCATGTGGCCCTTTCCACGAGAAATGTTTGATGTATGAGCAGGTCGTGGTGGTCTTCTAGGAGTCTCCTCCCGCATAGACCAACGACTAGAACAAGAAGGCACATGCCCTCCACATGAGGGTGTAGATGGAGGCGGTGACAGCAAAGGAACAAGACTCGGAACTCAAGCACTGCTACTGGATGGTGGAGGTGGCATGGTTGTTGCTTCATCTTCCTCTCTCATAAGTTCTGCTTCTAGTTCTTCAAGATGTAGAGTACCATCCTCCAAATTATCATCCTCTAGGTGGTTGTCCCAAAATTTATATGTTTTATCCTCATAAGCCCGATCACAGTAATGACTCAACAACCTGAAGTTGTAGTGCACATAAACCAAGATTTCTACCGGTTTTCATTGAGTCTGTTTATTTTCACATTATGTATGAAGTTGTAGGTGCTCCA
The DNA here is from genome assembly GCA_000404065.3 of Pinus taeda. Taxonomy (NCBI): domain Eukaryota; kingdom Viridiplantae; phylum Streptophyta; class Pinopsida; order Pinales; family Pinaceae; genus Pinus; species Pinus taeda. The sequence goes on along the minus strand of APFE030318448.1, from coordinate 62,508 downwards.
ACACCTTTCTGCAGAAGAAGTATTTAGAACCTGCGAGAGAACTTTTTTTGCCAATTTTGGCAAAAGTCCCTGGCTGCCATATGCTTCCCACCATGTGAGAGCATCAAATCTGTCTCTATCTTCCATTGCATGGAAGGTACCAAACAAACCAGTGCAACTGAAGTATCTACCTAATTCAAGACACAGACTAGCACATTCCTCCCTGTCAAGTATCAACTTGTCTAATGGTTGCAAATATCCTGTAGATACCTCTTCATCTATATGGGGTTTGACCCTAACCCCACCCCATGGTGCAGGTTGGCCCAACCAAGATGCAGAGTAGTATTTTGGCGTAAGGATATACACCAAGGCGTGTAGTGGAACATTAATTTTATCCCACCATGTACACACACAATTGTGAATCAGTGTATACAAATTGGGATCATTTTTATGAACAATAGCTTTTATTTGCCCCAACATGGTATCCATTTGTTCATACACCTCCCCAATCATTGGTTTATCTGTATCTGCAAACCGAATCGTGTGATAAACGGGCTTGGTGAAATCCAATACTAGCCTCACAAGTGCCCAAAACATACCATCAAGAGTGGTCTCCTCCACTTGTTCAAAACCTTGCCTATCAGCTGCATTTATAGCCCTTTCCTTTAATATCTGCCAATGTGGACTTGATACTATGCTAGCCAATGAATCTCTTACCTTCAAAAGGCGCCTGAAGGTGAGGTAATAACTACCAAATCTAGTCCTTGAAATCTTCAACAACTCCAATCTTGAGTGACTACGGAAAAGGCCATGGGTATTGCTATGATTTGTAATAAATTTTATCATTTCTTTGCCTCTCTTGTACAAATCACCAATCCATTTGTATTGTTGGTTTTTCTTCTTAACAATATCATGCATCAAAAGGTTCATTGTGTGAACCAAACACCTAGACCAAAATATGTTGGGGTATTTATCCTCAATAATTGCTCCCGTTGCCTTACAATTAGGAGCATTATCAGTGATGACTTGGATGACATTGTATGGCCCAATACAGTCAATTGTTTCAAGTAATGGTTCTGCAATGTTGATGTCGGTCTTGAACTTGTCTAAGTAATCATATGCTAAAAGAAAGATAGCACCACTAATAGACACAGCAAGAACACTTATCAATGGCTTGCCTTTTACATTTGTCCATCCATCAGATACAATGAATACCCCATGGTCAATACAAGAACTTGTCATTCTACTCAAAGAATGTGATATTTTTGCTTTTTCATGATCAAGTCCAACGGTTCTAGCCTTGTCATACCCAAGGCTCTTGTATCCTTTATGGGCATCATTTATGGCATAAACTATTTCGTGCCAATAAGGTGAGCGGAGAGCATTGAATGGTATCCCACATGCATAGAGAAACCTGTAAACTTTTGAATCCATATCATTCCTACACCCTTCATCAAGGAAATCTGATATGCTTCTATGCCTTAAACTTGGTGACCCTATGCCTCCATATCCACTACCATGGGAAGAAGTTGAAAGAGTTCTTTGTGCATGTGATTGTGAGCTTGGTTCAAAGAAACCCTTTGATTTTTTAGATTTGTATTGGGCTTCCTCCTCTTCCCTTATGTATTTGGCTCTATCTGTTGCTGGCACACCTATACAAGTTTTGATTCCTATTTGTTTATCTCCATCCCATGGCCTTTTCCCACAAAGGTGCTTTCTAGCACGAGTCTATGAACCTATGTAATTATTGTTGCCATGGGGGCAATGAAATTTAGTGGTTCCACCCCCTTTCCCTACTTCAGGCCTATTAACATATTTCCACAATGGGGTTTGATCTTGTTTAGTTTTTTTAGCAGATTCATGTTCACTCTCCTCCAACTCCTCCTCACCAAGGTACTCCTCTCCGGGGTTTTCATCAAACCCACTGACCCACTTCTTCATCCTCTTCTTCATTTTCAACCCTCCATTTTCTACTCTCCAACACCATAATAACCAAAAAAGGAACCAAGAAGAAGAAAATGCCAAGAAATATAACCATGATGTTTGAAATTTAAAGTTTTGAATCTGCAAAAAAACGGAATGGGAATGGGAATGGGAAACAGAGAAAAAAAAATTATTTATTTATTTATTTAGGAATGAACATTAAAAAACTAATGCTAAAATAGGGTGTAGAGCCTACCTCTTTGGCCTCCAATCTCCCCTTGCAAGCTCTTCAATCTCCCCTTGCTCCTTGCTTTCTCTTGCTCCTTACTCCTTCCTACTTGCTCTCTCCTTGCTCCTTTTTCCTTGCTTTCTCTTGCTCTCTCTTGCTCCTCACTCTCTCTTGCTCTCACTCTCACTCTCACTCTCTCAATTTCTCATATAATGAAATTCATTTGAGGGAGGGTTTATTTATATTCCCTCCTTCCCTCCTTCCCTCCCTTTATTTCCTACCATCGCTTTTTTTTCCAGTTGCCTTCTTTTTCCGCCGTATGTTTTTTTCCACGCGATTTTTTTTGGGTGTCACTCACGCCGCCGGGAGCGATTTTTATAACTCGGGAGAGGTCAGGAGTGATCGCTCCCCGACTGCTCCCAAGTTGTAAAAATCGTTCCTAGAGCGAAGGGAGCGACGCTCCTTAAGTCGATTCGGAAATAGGCAAGGAGCGCAAAAAAATTTTATGGAGCGCGCTCCCGACCCGCTCCTGAGTTGCTCCCGCCCGGAGCGCGGATGCGGAGCGGGATCGGGGGGTGGGGCACTCCCCCACAACACTGGGTCACACTCCTTAAAATGCCTCGGTTTTTGTGCGAAAAGATGCGGCCTACCCAAACAGAAATTATCCCAAAAGATCAAACCCAAAATCAGCTCAAAAAGTCAAAGTTAGCACTGGTCAACACTGGTCAAAGTTGCAGAAAAATTTTAGATTTTGACCACCTATAATTTGTCCTCTTTCTCCTTTGCATGTGTGAGAGAAACCCTACAATTTTCAAATGTATCAAACCCAAGAAGAGATGATGTGATGATGGTGTCCAAATGAGACTCCTTGACTTGTATTTATAGGCGTTGGAAGAGGGGCAATTTTTCCTCTAGGCCAACTTGATCAAATGTGACATTGTGGGCTTCACTTCAAAAATACACTTTCCCTTATCCGGATCCAATGCTTCAAAGGTCAATTTTGGTCCTCTCGGAATGAGGAATCTAGTCCAATGATTGGAATTTGTCACTGAGCTACAAAATTAAAAGGAAAGACTATATTTAGGTAACTCAATACTTCTTTTAGACTTCTTTAATCTATGGTTATTGTAACAGCCCTGGAGAAAAATTGATGTAATAAAGGTTAATAAAGGCAAAATAAGACCACGGTTAAGGGACACTTATTCCAAAGTGAACGTTGGGCAAATATTTCCTAATGGGCATCACTGGATGTGTGTTTTGGCCAAGGAAATTGGCAAAGGCTAAGGCTAAGGCATTAAAAGGCATTTTGGCACATTTATTTATGAAAATAAAGGAAATTAGGAGAAAAGTAAGGTGAAAGGTCACAGGTTGCATGTGAGGAGGAAATTGAAGGAAAATAATGAAAAATGAAGAAATTAGAGACATCATGCATAAAAAGGCTTCTGAGGATCAGTTCATGGCTTTTGTCAAGTTCAAGTTTGGAGCTCTCTCATTATTCTCTCTCTCTCTCACTCTCTTGGTCACTTAGATTTTTCTTGGAGCACTCTAGTTTGGAGCAAGGAAAGGAAAGCAAGCAAGGAAAGGAAAAGCAAGCAAGGATCAAGGAAAGGAAAGCAAGATCACGCAGCTTCAGTAGGAATACTTGCAGGTAACCTTTTGCATGTGTGACTTCCTAGTTGGTTTGGACATGCATGATCTTGCATGTTGGTGCATGGTTCTCTTGTTGTCAGTGGCATGGTTTTGTCCGATTATGACAGTGGTTTTCAGCCTAGCCTAGCCTTTTTTTGGATGCCATGGTATGCTGGGATGTGATCTCGGTTTTGAGCTTTGGAATTGTCAGATGGATTTCGGCATTTGGGACGGAGGTGGTCTCAAGGTTCATTCCGAAAGGCCTAGGAATACCTTGACCAGTTTTGGCAGGGTAGGCGGTAAAGCCTAAGGGAACGGTCTCAGTTTAGGGCCTAGTGATCCAAGTTTGGATTGCGATAAAGCATGAGAGACAAGGAGACGGAAAATTCCTTAAGGACAGTGATGGATATTGGATGGCATTCCAAGTTCTATTTGGTTGTGATCAGAGCACCGGTTTTGGTGTGATCGCGGTTTGATGAAGGTGGAGGCGATTTAACCTTTGGATTCCCTTGGTTGTTCTTGGATTGGTTGTTCTATGAGATCCCACATTCGTGCTTGGAATATGGCATGGGGGTGACTGGCTGAAAGAGAGATTTGGTTCAGCCATGTCTATGGCCGAGTGGTATGTGGAAGTACCGAACCTAGTCAAATTTTCCTATGATTAATAAAAGCTAAGTTCTCTTACTTTTGCACTGATTTATATGTGGATTTAATGTTTGTCATATCTCTGATATTTACATGGTTTTATGCTAGTCATAAGCATGCTTAAATGACTAGTTCATGTCATGGTTATTTCATGTATTTACTTGTAACTGTTAAATGGATGGATGCAAAACCTAATTGATGATGTAGTAGTTCAATGGAGAAGGAAGTGATCCTTCTGGTTATGTTTCATAAGTTGTTTCAGTCATTTATGCTTTGTCTTGTATCCTAGCCCTGTAGGTTGCGTTGATACGAAGTGTTTGACAGAATGTTAGTCCCAGTTGGGGATGCTCAGGCCTAGTCCTGAGGGTGATTTTGATTGATCGGCATTGCTATCATGTCTTTAATGAATTCTGAAAGTTACAACAAGTTCTGGGCAGAGGCCAACACTCTGGGCTAGCAAAGTGGCCTAAATATTGGGGTTGTTGGCACAGAACTAGAAATTCTAGACCACAGTTGCTAGCAAGCAGGCATGTGAGAGCGACTTGGGTTTTTGGTCACTCCCTTGTCCATAGCATGAGAGCGACTATGGCCTAAAAGATGTAGAATAGCAATGGGACCCAAGGACAAGTTGTCTAAGCGATTGACTTGTCTCCTGAGGGTTCTGTTGATGATCTTGGATGACTGTAGATGAAGATCCTTCGATTCCACTTCTTTTAAGGTCACATTGGAGGTCGAATATGATTGTAGTAGCATCTCTCCTCATCTTTACCCGGTTGGCATGGAAGAACTTGATGTCGATTTTATGGAACGCATCGTCATGAGTATATGATTGGTTATACAATTATATGTAGCTTGATTACATCCTTGTACGTTGGGTTGCATTCTTGATTATTTGATTGCATGCATCAGTCTTGTAGATTGATTACAAGAATTGATCGCTTATGCTCGACTACATGTGGTTATGCGAATGTGTAGTTGATTAGGCATTGCTTATGCAGGTGGATAAGCATGAGGCAATGTGTATACTAGAGTAATGGTTGTTGTCATGCATGAGGTCATAGCATGCATTGTTGATATGGCCTTGCATTGATGACTGGACCCTAGTTAGTATGATGGTTATGCATTGATGCACTTATTGATATATGTCTATATGTTATTATGGTTATGTTGTACATGCATCGCGCTGATTTGATGATCTTGCAGACAAGGTATCCTTCCCGAGCTATGCTAAGTTACATTGACTTATGGCGATTTGGTTTAGCTAACATAGTATGCCTTGCAGGAAAGAAATTAGATTGCTAGCAAGGTGGTAGACTACATATAATCTCCCTATGCATCAGATGGGCCGCATGGTGTGGGGCACTCTTCTGACTTGGCAGATACATTGAGAAGCTTGAAGGAAGAAATACGAAGTTGCAAAGCAGACAATGACAAAATTATGCAGGCACAAGAGAAACAGGCAGAGGTGAATGCTATATTACTTCAGAGTTTGTCAAATTTGCAACGACAAGGACCTCTTCAGATCAGCCATGGACATGAGGACAGAACTAATGGGGCATATGGCAGCAGGTCTCATAGTAGACATAGGTCAGATAGATCTGACACTATCAAAGATGGCAAGATGTTGGACACTCCGAATAAGAGGGGTGATAGACACAGGTATTACTCTAGTTTTGGTTCTGATAGACATCATGATCGTCATCGTGATCATCTGTACACGATGAATGATAAGGGATACTTGTCGAATGAGTTCAAGAAGGCAAAGCCACCTACCTTTGATGGAGAGATGAAGAAATTGCAAGATGCGGAAGCTTAGTTGCTTGGCATAAGGAAATTCTTTAGATTGCATGATTACTCAGAAAACATGAAAGTAAGGATAGCCCTTTTTAGTCTGAAAGGTAAAGAGGATACTTGGTGGGAAGATATGAAGAATGTCAAGGACATACATGAGGATGATTTGACTTGGCATGCGTTTGAAAGGCTTTTCAAGAAGAAGTACTTGTCTGAGAGGTATTATGATGACAGAGCTAAGGAGTTTTATGAGTTGCGGATGGGTTCTATGACATACGAGGAGTATACTAGCAGATTTTTGGAGTTGTTGAGATATGTGCCTTACCTCAGAGAGGAGAAGGCAAAGGTTCAAAGATTCATCAGCGGATTGCCACTTGCATATAGAGACCGGATTGAGTTTAATGAGCCTAGATCATTGGAAGAGGCCATCTGAAAGTTGAAGCATTGTTATGAGCAGTCGAAGCGCAAAGTTGGGCTGAAGCGTGACTTGAAAGGAAACGACAAAGCTAAAGGAAAATGGCCACCAAAGCGAGGAAGACCTCAAGATGTAAGTGAGAAAGGTAATGCAGTTCCTTACAAAAAATTCAATACAACTGAGAAAAGACAGGGAGAGCAGCAGGCTAGAGGTGGTGGTAGGGAACCATTGTAGTGTTGGATATGTGGTAATGATCATCTTAAGAGGGATTGTCCGTAGTATCAAAGTGGTAGTAGACTCCAGATCTACAGTGCTCAGGAGGCGCATACAGTTGGTCATGTTGGTCATAGCATTCCTCGAATTTATGCAGTTGTGGACAACAAGTAGGCAAATCATCAGGCATCGATCATTGAGATGGACGGTAAGCTTTGTGATCAAGTTGTTTTTATTTTGATTGATCCTGCATCTAACTATAGTTATATTAATCCTGACCTAGTGGATAAGTGTGGTTTGAGAAAAGAAGTGCATGCAAAATCTTGGTTCGTACAGCTCGCTACTAGTACAAAGAAGCGAGTTCGTCATTGGGTAAGAGCTTGTGCATTTGAGTTAAATGGTATGACTACAGCAGTGCACTTGAATGTACTGTCATTGGGTTCATATAGTATGCTTTTGGGTATGGATTGGCTATACCTTCACAGAACCAAAGTGGATTGCTTCAACAAGGCCATTGAGTGTGTGGATGACAATGGGGAAAGAGGACCTTGCAAGGAAAGAAGAAGCCTACATCAATGAGGATGGTTACTGCTATGCAGGCTAAGCGTAGTTGCAAAGAAGGTTATGTGATGTTTGCAGTACACATTTCCAATGACAAGGGTAAGGAGGTTGAGGATGTTGATGTATTGAGCAGGTACCCAGTTTTGCAACAGTTTCAGGATGTATTTCCACCTCATAGGGAGGTAGACTTTTCTATTGAGTTAGTGCCAAGGGCAACTCCAGCATCAAAAGCACCTTACCCGATGAGCACACCTGAGTTGGTAGAATTGAAGTTGCAGCTAAAGGAAATATCGGACAATGGATACATCAGGCCGAGTGTATTGCCTTGGGGTGCACCAGTGTGGTTCGTAAAGAAGAAATATGGTACTCTTAGATTGTTCATTGATTACAGGCAACTGAACAAGGTAACGATCAAGAACATGTACCCATTGCTGAGGATTGATGATTTGCTTGATTAGCTAAAGGGAACAGCGTTGTTCTCTAAGATCGACTTGAGATCAGGATACCATCAGGTATGCATCAAGGACGAGGATATCTTCAAGACTGCGTTCAAGACCAAGTATGGGCATTATGAGTTTGTTGTTGTTCCATTCGGTTTTACTAATGCTCCAGCTACATTCACGTGTTTGATGAATAGTGTGTTGCGTCCTTATTTGGACAAGTTTGTTATTGTATTCATTGATGACATACTGGTATATTCTAAGAATGAGGAAGAACATGCCGAACATTTAGCAACAGTGTTGAGATTTCCAAGAGAGCACCAATCGTATGCTAAGCTTAGCAAGTGCACTTCTTTAAGACTGAGGTACACTACTTGGGACATGTTGTCTCCAAGGAAGGCATAGCAGTAGATCCAGAAAAGATAAGGACCATCATGGAATGGGAAGCTCCTAAGAATGTAGATGAGGTGAGATCATTCATGGGATTGGCAGGTTACTACAAGAGGTTCATTAAGAACTTCTCACGCATTGCATCTCCTATCACATCATTGCAGCAAAAAGGTAAGAAGTTTGAATGGACGGTGGAATGTGAAGAAAGTTTTGAGAAGCTCAAGCAATTGTTGACACATGCACCAGTGCTAAAGATTGCAGATCCAGACACAGAGTTTGCAGTGCGTACACCTGCTTGCAAGAGGGGACTTGGCGGAGTTCTCATGCAAGGACAAGTAGTGAGCTGAGTCATGGAAACTAAATGAGCACGAGAAAAACTATCCAACGCATGACCTTGAGCTAGTAGCGATTATACATGCATTAAATATGTGGAGACACTATCTTCTTGGCAGGAGGTTTACATTGATGAGCGATCACAGTGGGTTGAGGTATTTGTTTGACCAGCTGAATCTAAATGCCAGGCAAGCTAGATGGTTGGCTACTGTTAGCAAGTTTGACTTCGAGATCAGATACATCAAATGGAAGGAGAACCGGGTTGCAGATGCTCTTACAAGAAAGGTACAGGTAAGTCATATAGCAGTTATAAGCTCCTAGGTGAAAAAGTTACAGGACAGGATCTTGTAGGCAGGACAGCAGGATGACAAATACATGGAGATCATGAATAGATTACAACAGAATACAGGCATAGGTACAGGTGCAGGTACAAGTACAGGGGATCAAGATGTAGACTATCGTCTCACAGCAAATGGCTTGGTGAGGTTTCAAGACAGGATCTATGTGTCGAATTGCAATGAGCTCAAGAAGCTTATCTTGAGGGAGTTTCATGTGAAACCGTATTCGGATCGTCCAGGATATCAGAAGACATTGACGGCGATGAAGAAGTTTTACTATTGGCTGAGTCTGAACAAGGAAGTGGTTGAGTTCGTGGCTAGATGTTTAGACTGTCAGCAGGTAAAGGCGGAATGCAAGCTTCCAGGTGGTCTACTACAACCTATTGTGATTCTGGAATGGAAATGGGAGGTCATTTCCATGGATTTCATCACAGGTCTTCTTAGGACAGTGAGGCAGCATGATTCTATTATGGTCGTGGTTGACAGGTTAAGCAAGGTAGCTCACTTCATTACGATGTAGACTACATGGTGTTGCAAAGAAGATTGTGTACAGCTTATCGTCCGCAGACAGATGGCCAGACATGGAGGGTCAACAAGATCTTAGAGGATATGTTGAGGATGTACATGATGCACCAACAAAGGAAATGGGAGGAGTATCTTCCATTGGTGGAGTTTGCATACAATAATGGTTATCATGAGTCCCTGAGGATGAGTCCTTTTGAGGCATTGAATGGATGGAGTTGTAACACTCCCATCATCTGGAGTGATCCAGTGAACAGTATACTTATTGGATCGGACATGTTGACGGACATGGAGCAGGATATGCAAGTTATAAACAAGAATCTAAAGGCAGCACAAGATAGACAGAAGAGTTATGCATATCAGCATAGGGTTTTCAAAGAGTTTCAAGTTGGGGAGCACGTGTATTTGTGCATCAAGCCCAAGAAAAGCTCTTTGAGGATTGGTTCATGTGCCAAGTTGGCACCATGATATTGCGGCCCTTTCAAGATCCTTGAGAGGATTGGACCAATGGCATATCGACTTGCATTGCCTCCAACAGTGAAAGTCCATAATGTTTTCCATATTTCATTGCTTAAGAAATATATAAAGGATGTCGATCATGTTATTGATTGGTCTGTATTGCAGGTGGAGCAAGAAGGAGAGTTCTAGCCGGAGCCTAGATTCATATTGCAGTAGAAGCATCTCATGCTTAGGAACAAATCCATAGAGCAAGTTAAAGTGCAGTGGAAGCACTTTGGGCCTAAAGAAGCTACATGGAAGATGGTGGATCAGATCCGGCCCTATATCCTTTATTGTTTGTCGGTTGAGGCAAAGCAGTTTTGGTTTGATGTTGATTTATGTTTGGCATATGTTTTGCTAATGATTTGATATTTGTATATGTATGTATATGGATGTAAATTCCGCCATGACCTAAGTTATAAAGCTCCAATAAGCGGTATGGGTATTATCTTGTCATGTTGTCATGATGTTTTGCTTTTGAGCAGGTTCTTCATTGTAAATACTGCAACGAGCTAAGTTATAAATCTTCATAGCCAGTATGTTTGCTTTTCAGTGTTTTGCTGAGGTCTTGGTGTGGTTTAACACCGAGGACGGTGTTCCCCAAGGGGGAGGGTTTTGTAAAAGCCCTAGAGAAAAGTTCATGTAATAAAGGTTATGTTGTAGTTGCTGCAACAACACCTCCAAAAATCCGGACAACCTTAAATTTTTGGAGCCCCTACATCAGGCCTAAGCTTCGGCCCCGCCAGGTCCTGCCCAAAAAGTTCATCAGTGTCGGTAAAACTGAGGAGAAATCTAAGTTTTGACTAAGTTAAGCCAAGTCTCCAATTCCTACCTTGGCAGGTCGGTCGCGGAGTCGAAACATGGCTATCACTAATAATTGAGACCATGGCAACCATTGCGACCACAGCGACCCGCGAGTCGCAAGGTCGTGTAGTCGTACCTCCATCCTCATAACGATCTTGCGAGCTCGCGACCTTCCGAGTCGTAAAAGTCACAAGGTCGCCTCGATTCCCATCAGTTACTTGCGCGACTATGCGACTATGCGACTCACAAGGTTGCAAAGTCGCGTTGCATACTTACATCCTCCGACGCGACCACACGACTTCGCATCCTGCGAGTCGCAGCATCGCATTGGTCGCAATAGTCACACTCCCGACCCTCGTAACCCCCACACGTGTGACTATCTTATAAATAGGAGGGCATCCAGTCGCGTTTGTCAAGGCTCTGTTGGTCGCACTGGAAGCTAGAAGCCCCTCCGGCCCGAATTTGCACACACGTTCGACTCTAGTAAGTAACGGTCCTCCCTCCTGCAATCATTATTTCCTTCCAAGTGTCAATGTCTACCCCTCCCGACCTCTAGCTTATTCCTCGCCCTAGGGTTTATCCTTTTACTTAACATTTCTCTCATTCCATGCTTGATTTGCCCTAGCCTTTTCCCCATGCCTGCACCCAGAAGGTTTGTTTTGTCTTAAACCTGATCACCTCATCGTTATCAGGAAGCCTAAAGTCCATCCCTCTGAGGGTGACCCTGGCCGCCCAAATCCATTTAGGGCCTTCTTTGAGCTTTTCTGAGCCGTAGTCACGCGCCCCATAGCCGCAATACCATTCCCCACGCGACTTCACCACTTCGCGACCTCCGACTGGTTGCAACTTGCGACCACCATTCGTTGTGCAACCTACGACCAGATTTGGCACATCGCGACCTTGCATTTACACCATGACCTATGATCTCAGTCACTCAGTCGCGTTCATGAAATCTGCGACCGTGCAACTTGTATTCCCTGCGACCTTTCTGTCACTGGCTAAGTGTCCTTTTTGTTTTGTGATTGCAATTGATTGTCATGCCATCTCTCTCATCGTGGGACTGTGTTTTTGACATTCCAGGTGACATCGAGCTTGAGTGCATATCCATTTCTTCTCTCGAAAACGAAATAGGCCACCCAACAGCTAAAGCTGCTCAATGCACCTCGGGAAGCAAGGCATAGGAGGTCGATCCAGAAGAACAGCCACCTATCTTTGGAGACACTGCTTGCAACATAAGTAAAACCACCAAGCTCTCCTAGTATACGATCTACGAGGAATTTGCTAAGAAGTATATTCCAGAAACACAAGAAGACTTCCAGGTATATATCAACATCAAGAAATCAAAATTACATAAAGTAGCGACATATCAACCAGTATTCTCGTGCACGAAAACCATTGAATGGATCTTGCAGTGTACAAGTACAAATGATTGGATGATCAGGGGTCATGACGGGGCACCCATAGCCACCATCTCTTCAGCAAACATCAGCACCTACTACAGATTGCCTGAGAAGCAGCAGACTTTTAACACCAAGTGGCTCACTGGGTTCACAACCCCAACGAAAGACATCTTGAGGGATTGGTGGCAAGAACTTGCAAAATTCTGAGTCAAGACAGACCAAGCTTACAAGACAGAGGGGCTACGCAAAGTATATCAATTAATCGTTGCGATGATGTGTCGATTATATGGCAAGTCAAACTGTGATGTCTTTTTTGGCACATGGGTTCCTCTCATGTATGTTGTCGCCGCTCAAGGAACTATTTTAAATTGGGCAAGTATCCTCTAATCGTCTTTGAGGACAAACATGGTTGCTACCCAAAGCCCACCCCTCCAGCAACCTCCAAAATTTTATATGCAACCATACCTCCTTGATGTTGTCTGTTTTGGGTGCTACTCCGAGCACTGGAGTTGTAATTGGGATGCATCAGCAGCCCAACCCGTTCACTGCCACTACAAAGTCTTTTGGGACACAACTTATAGAAGCATGTTGGATGTAATAACCGAAGCATTTCTTATCCCATTATACCACCTATTGTTCAGGGAAGAACCTCCTTGCATGTCATAGAGAGCCATGAAGACCGTGGTCAAAGTAGCTCATTGGTTCCCCATTGATGAAGGAACAATCGTCAGAGTGTTCGGTACTCATAAAGCTCCTCACGCTCTTCCCAAATTCATCACAGATAGCACACTTCTGTGAGAGGTCTATTAGCAAATGACACATGGTTTCTCAAAGGTTTTGAACAAAGGCAAGAAGAAACCATGGCCACCTTTTCCTCTCACTATTGGGGCATATGTGGTAGAAAACTTCAAACAAGTAGAAGCAAAAGCCGAAGAGCTGGATGGGAGCCATTTCATGACCCTGAATTACCAAACATATGATCTTGAGAAAGTCGTAGCTGCCCATTGCAAGAAAGCGAAATTTATTTGGTCTTACGCCCACACCAAGAAGGACCTTGAGGATGGGATTAGGAATTGGTATAACTCCATGAGGGAAATCAGCCCAAGTGAGCAGCAGGCCATAGAAGATGAGCTCCTTGATGATTCCCAGGAGGACGTAAGCCTCAGAGAAAGAGCTTCAACCGTGAAGAAACAATGGCACGAAACACCAAAGGGATTCGACGAATCAAGGAAGCACAAAGGAAAAGAGGTTGAAGACCCCCTAAGCGAGAGCGAGGAAGAAGAAGTTACGCTCATACAAAGAAATGCCAAAATAGCAAGGAAGAAGCGAGAGTTAAAAGAGGCAAAGAGAACTGGAAAGCAAACAATCGCAAGACTTTGGCGACCAGAGCCAGAATGAGAAAAGGAGAAAACAAGCAGAAGAGAAAAGGCAGCAGGAAGAAGAAAAGAAATCACAGGATGAGATAGAGAGGAAAAGGCAAGAAGATGAGAAAAGGTAACAGGAAGAAGAAAAGAAAGCATAGGACGAGATAGAGAGGAAAAGGCAAGAAGAAGTTGAAAAGCAAAAACAAGCAGAAGAAGCTGAAAAGAGAAAACAAGAGGAACACAAAAGATTAGAACAAGAACTGAAGAACATGGAGGAGGAACTAGAAAGGCAACGAGCGCTAGCAAAAGGAGAAAAGAGGCAACAGGAAGAAGAGCTTAGGATAAACAAGGAAAAGGACGCTGAGAAAAATGAACAAGGGGAGACAAGCAAAGCAGTCGACTTCGGCTCAGGACAAGGTCAACTTTCTCCTTTGGATGTACCTCTCGCTACTCCCCTCACTGGTGGACACCTTCCCCTCCAAGAGATGGGCATCTCAGAAGATCAAGACGAGGAGGTCTTAGATCTAACTAAAATCACATTTGAAGAAGTAAACCTCAAAATTCTACAGGAGAGGAAGAAATTTTGCAACAGGAACCCAACTGACCCATTTTCAGTAACTACGGCAATGGATATCGTGCCCAAGACAAATCCCCAAATAATCTCCTCCACCGGCACAGCTTTCGTGGCTGCCACATAACACAACATAGCCCGGATGAGCAAACAAATTGTAGACTTGCAAAACAAGTTATATGCATCCGAGAAAAGGACCACCGCTGCGAAACAGGAGAAGAAAAGAATGGAGGAAAACACGACACTCCGCTTATTACACACAAGCTCAACAGAGTTCCAAGCGGTAATCACATCAGAAACAGAGACCCTGCGGGAGACTATGGCAATGGTGTATGAAGAAATGGCAAAACTGCACCACTATAGCACCCATCGTGGCCATTCAAACTCACTCAAAAGAGAGGGTCGCCATGCTCAAAGAGGCCATGACCAATTTGGTTAGAATACATGAATGGTCTGAAAAGTACCCCGAAGCCTTGGCAATGGTCCCCAGGAAAGATTGGATTGTTATGCAAAATACTAGGGTCCAACTTCGTATCAAAGTTCAGTCCAAAGAAAAATTGGCCAAAGATGCGAAGAGGGTGCTAGCCTCCTATCGACAGTTGTTCAACAATTTGGAATCAATGAGCCAACTACATGGGGCCCCCTTTATAGGAGAGATTGGACAGGTGAAAAATCAGGGGGAGATCAACAATGAAGTGCAAGCATTTGTAGAGACATAGAGACAAGCAGCCCATACGGGAGATATGCCGATCACAAGATAGGATATCAAGCGTTACGTAGTAGAACCAGTGAGGCTCTACACTAACTTGGGTACCTTGAATAATCATGTGCATGCCAAACGAAACAACCTCCTCCCGGATGCACTTGAGTTCTTACACCGACATGATGAAGGCCAGCCACAAATCTCTCCTATTGCGGCAGAATACAACATATGGCGCACTTACCTAACAGAAAAGCTCGAGCTCAACATTCTGGAACTTTCCATCTATACATTAGTCAATTAGGATGGAAGTCATTTTTGTGACATTGTGTACTACAGTAGCACAGAATTCCCTGTGAACGTGAAAGGCCACGTAGAATGCCAAGAGTCATTTGGTAGATGAAAGGTCATGAGGTAGCCCAAGAGTCAAGGGTAGACCAAGAGTCACTCTTATCCTATAAATGTAACCTCATGCCTCATTTGTACAGGCTTTTTGCTGAGGACTATTTTGGAGATACATATATATATTACTTGAGAGAATTGATGTCCTTCTAATTAATACAAAAGTCGATTGTATGTCTTCATATTGAATTCTTCAAATTTCTATGTGCTTGTGCCATGAGTATTTTCCTCACTTGATGGATCGAATGTTCTTGACAGCTATTTGATGTGCAGTCTCCTCACATGCTGTTTCATGCTTCAAATCGGGTTTTGCTATGTATGAATCAATGTTTTTAAGGCCGGAACCGGTGATCGGACTGGTCCACCTAATGAACCGGTTTACCTACTTGGTATTAGTATAATCTGTCTTGACTGCACAATTATGTACGCTTATAAATGGTTGATTGTTGTGAACTGATTTGCAATCGTTAAGCATTATTTATCTAGTATACATAAGTCTTATCTAAAGTCCTGCTAACAGTAACTTTATATAAGCTTGTATTGTTTACATTTTGGCTATTTATGGTATATATGGTACAGGATATTTGTCAATTATTCTTGTGTTTATTAAAGCTCATACATTCAATTAAGTTCATATCCCACCTCCGTCCAAAGCTAGCACCACAAAACTGAACAACAGTTGGGCCTACGTACCAAAAGGGATCTCCAACACACACGGTGCAGGCTCTAGTTGGGGAACCTACATCAAAGAGATCCCCTTGACTCTTGGCGTTAAATTCCAGCCCATCAACAGGTTAATAAAGGCAAAATAAGACCATGGTTAAGGGACACTTATTACAAGCTGAATGATGGGCAAATATATCCAAGTGGGCATCACTGGATGTGTGTTTTGGCTAAGGAAATTGACAAAGGCTAAGGCAAAGGTATTAAAAGGCATTTTGGCACATTTATTTATGAAAATAAGGGAAATTAGGAAAAAAGTAAGGTGAAAGGTCACAAGTTGCATGTGAGGAGGATATTGAAGGAAAATAATGGAAAATGAAGAAATTAGAGGCATCATGCATAAAAAGGCTTATGAGGAAATTCATGGCTTTTGTCAAGTTCAAGTTTGGAGCTCTCTCATTATTCTCTCTCTCTCTCTCTCTCTCTTGGTCACATAGAGTTTTCTTGTAACACTCTAGTTTGGAGCAAGGAAAGGAAAGCAAGCAAGAAAAGGAAAAGCAAGCAAGGATCAAGGAAAGGAAAGCAAGATCAAGCAACTTCAGCAAGAAAACTTGCAAGTAAATTTTTGCATGTGTGATTTCCTAGCTGGTTTGGACATGCATGGCTTTGCATGTTGGTGTATGGTTCTCTTGTTGTTGGTGGCATGGTTTTGCCAGGTTATGACAGTGGTTTTCAGCCTAGCCTAGCCTTTTTCTCGATGCCATGGTATGTTGGGATGTGATCTCGGTTTTCAGCTTTAGAATTGCCAGATGGATTTCGGAATCAGGGGCAGAGGTGGTCTCAAGGTTCATTCCCAAAGACCTAGGAATCCCTTGACCGGTTTTGGTAGGATACACGGTAAAGCTTGAGGGAGCGATCTCGGTTTAGGGCCTAGTAATCCGGGTTTAGATTGCGGTAAAGCCTGAGAGACAAGGAGACAGAAAATTCCTCAAGGATAGTGATGGATTCCGGATGGCATTCCAAGTTTTGTTCAGTTGTGAATGAAAAACCTGTTTTGGTGTGATCGTGGTTTGATGAGGGTGGAGGTGGTTTAACGTCTAGATTCCCTTGGTTGTTCTTGGATTGGTGGCTCTATGAGATTCCACATTCATGCTTGGAATCAGCCATGTCTATGGTCGGGTGGTATGTGGAAGTCTCGAACCTGGTCAGATTTGCCTATGATTGACAAAAGCTAAGTTCTGTTACTTTTACACTGATTTATATGTGGATTTAATGGTTGTCATATCTTTGATATTTACAAGGTTTTATGTTGGTTATAAGCATGGTCACATGATTGGTTCATGTCATGGTTATTTCATGTATTTACTTGTAACTATTAAATGGGTGGATGCAAGACCTAATTGATGATGTAGTAGTTCAATGGAGAAGGAGGTGCTCCCTCTGGTTATGTTTCATAAGTTGTTTCAGTCATTAATCATTTGTCTTGTATCCTAGACCTATAGGTTGCATTTATGCCAAGTGTTTGACAGAATGTTAGTCCCGATTGGGGATGCTCAAACCTAGTCCTGAGGGTCATTTTGATTGGTCAGCATTGTTATCATGTCTTTAATGAATTCTAAAAGTTACAACAAGTTCTCGGCAGAGGCAAGGATTATGGGCTAGAAAAGTGGCTTAAATCTCAAGGTTGTTGGCACAAAACTGGCAATTTTGGACCACAGTCACTGGCAAGCAGGCCTGTGAGAGCGACTTTAGGTTTTTGGTCACTCCCTTGCCCATAACATAACAACGACTATGGCCTGAGAGCTGCAGAATAGCAGTGGGACCCAGGAACAAGCTGTCTGAGTGGTTGACTTGTCTCATGAGGGTTTTGTTGATGATGTTGGATGACTATAGGTGATGTTCCGTCGATCCCACTTCCTTAAGGTGACATTGGAGGTCGAATATGATTGTAGTAGCATCTCTCCTCATGTTTACCCGGTTGGCATGGTTACTTTGGGTAGGCCTATGAGGGGGTGTTACAGCTATGATGCTTCCTTTGACTTCAAGATGATCTTTGCTTTGATGTCTTCCTTGAGATTTGATGCTTGAGTGTCGCTTGATAAGATGTCCTTCCTTGACTTTGTCACCTTAGCTCTGATACCATGTTGAGAAATCTAGGGCATAGAGATTAAGTGATTTCTCTTCTATTAGTAACTACTTGTGAGTGCTTTTTACTTCTTCAGATTAGGTTCTTCTTTTACTTAAGTTATTAGTGCTCTTCTTCATCAAACAGCTACCAACGCATAAACCATAAAGAGACAAAAGACACAAAATATAGGCTATCAGCCAGGGCCAAAACCTCTCCCACTTGAAAGAAAAACCCGAAAAAATTCTTCTTGGAGAATAATTTCGGCAAAATCACATAAAAAATCATTTGTCGACGCGTTTCAAACCAACCAGTGTGGTTCTTTGTGAAAAATGGTTACAGTAGACACATAGGTCAGAAAGCCTTCTTCGAGGCCTATAAGGAGCCTTCAATCCATAAAGATCCTAAAGATCGTGTCATGGGGGTTCACCTGCCTTACATCCAAGGAACCATTGACAAGATTGCCAGGATTCTGAAGAAGCACAATGTTCCCGCAACCTTTAGACCTCTTAATACCATCCGTGGCTCCCTTAGGTCTGTGAAAGATCCTATCGACCCTAAAGACATGAAGGGCGTCTATGTCATTCCCTGTTCCTGTGGGACACCATACATTAGTGACACTGGTCACTCTATTAATCAAAGGATTAACGAGCATTCGGCAGACTTAAGGCATGGAAGGGCCAAGTCCTCGGCCCTTGCAGAGCATGCCGAGAAGACTAAACATCATATATGTATTGAAGAGGCTCGCGTCATTGCTAAAGTTGTGCAGTTTCACCATCGGAAGTTTAGAGAGGCCCTTGAGATTGAAAAAAGGCCTAAAAATCTTAATAGGGATGACGGCTGGAAAATTAGCAGTTGTTGGATCCAAGCCCTGTCTTCCTAGCCTCCTCATTCCTTCTTTTCTTTTGTTTCATGGTTTCCTTTATCCTCCCTTATCTGGTTGGAATTAGATAAGTAATTATTAGGGTCTCCTTTGAACCCCTTCCCTAGAAAGTGTAATTATCCTTATGATTGAATTATAGCGTAAGCTTTTATAAAGAATAGTCCTTAAAATAAAAATTATTCTCAGATTATGAGCTAGCAAATTGAGCCATTAGTTACTATTAACGATAATATTATTTACTACTATATCTTAACAATATGATAGTAGTGTATACTTTGATTAGTGTATCATGATAGTAA
>APFE030318448.1:0-43176 GCA_000404065.3 Pinus taeda | reverse complement strand
AATAAAATAATTAAATAAAATTTAGGTCCCTCCCCCTGGGGCCTCGTCAAACCTAGCTGTTAGAGGTCCGATTAACCGTTACTCAGTCATTTTAGCTGTTGGAATGGCCTGCTGTCCCTATTTAACTTATCGCTCAGATTGGATCTTCAACTTGTCCTGACGATGAACCACACTGGTTGGTTCGAAACGCGTCGACAAATGATTTTTTATGTGATTTTGCCGAAATTATTCTCCAAACAAGATTATGGATCACAGAAGTCTGAATTCCTTAAAGTTCTTCTTCTTATAGAGATTCCAATTAAGGAATACCAAGACCAAAACCCTTGACCTATTTGCCACTCCAAGACCAAGACACAAGATCCCTTGATGACAGTCACCCTTCTGCTCATTTCTTTGTCTCGGCTCCCTTCCACTTCGACCTCCTTCTGCTTCAAACCTTCGGTCTCCTTAATTTAGAAACCCTAACTTGTACATAGACTTGTTTTTATGCCTTGATTTCCCTTGCTTGGGATGGAGTCTCTTCCTAGCTTGATTCAGCCTCCCTTATGACATGAACTGCTTCCAATCTCAGTTGTCTAAGAGGACTGTGATTACTGCAGCATAAATCCTGAATGTGTGTCTCAAAACAGACGCCAAAAACAGATCTAAATAATGCCACATACCTCGCTCTCCCTTTGCTTCACTTCGTTGGCTCTAGGACTATCCTTTTTTACCCTTTTGCTAATCTTTGCATCACTTGTTGACTTCAAAATCTCACCAAAATTTTCTGCAGTCATGACCCTAAAACAGTCCCAAACAGATTAGCCTATTGTTTTCCTCCTCCAATTGGATAGAGAGACTTCTTATAAGATCTTCGCACTTCTTTCTCTGCCTCAGAACTTAACCGAATTGCAGACCACCGAAATCCTTCTCTGAAGTTATGTTCCTGAATGAAATCCGCACTACCCTATTTATAGTTGTTGGAACCTATAAAAAGCTGACATGACTTGGCGATGAGCCGATGTGTCTTTTGGAGGGATATTGTTATTTCTTTTCACTGACTTGAAGGAGGTGATTTTGTCTTGGTCTTGGAGGGCTTTCTAACTTATTTAAGGACTTATATAAATATGCAACATGCCCAAGAAGGGTCATTCATACATGACATAGACTCAAATTGACTTTTATGACTAAATGACAAAACCTAAAGGCTCACAATGGGAGTCATCACTAAAATAAAATTCCTTGCTCATCTAACTTATGATACAAGCATTGGAAGCTTCACCTTCAAAAGAAGATGTTTCCCAAAGATGAATTCAAAAATATACTTCTATCATACTCATCCATTCTAAATGAGTCAAACAAAAGATAATTCGAGGGAGGTAGGATTTTGAAGCAAGGAAGCAGGTGGGTGCAGGGGCAGGAAGGCCTGCAAGTGGAGGCCTCGGGGCCTAGACAAGGACAGGGGGGTGTACGGGAGGCAGATGGCTAGATGCTGCTCAGGAAGGGATGTCAGAGCAAGGCACGAGGAAGGAGACAACTAGAAAAGGACAGAGGATGAGCCTAGCCCGAAACAGAGGAAAAAAATCCATGCGCAGCTTAAGGAAAAGGACATGGGAACCAAAATGGGGTTAACCAACAAGGCTAGCAGCGTAGTCGCTCTTAGCCCACAGCACGCAAACAGTGGAAGCTCGAACAGAGGCGATTTTACGACCAGCAGTTACCAAGGTGCATCCATCAATTGCCAAGGAGCAACCGGCAAGAGGATGGTCAACCTGAATGACACAGTTGATCTAGACCCCCAACTTGGCAACATCCTATCGGTCTGGGGTCTGGAGATCACAAATCAGAACATAGAACAGTATATTCATCCAGCTGGAAGATTTGGGAAGGAAACTCGAGGTTCGGAGGAGGCCTGGGATTTGAAGGGAACCCTAGGGTGGTTGGAGGACAACCAAGGTCTGTCATTTCTAAACAACCGAAAAGAATTCCCTTTCATCCAAGAGACGCAGACTCAAGAAGAATTGGCAGCAGCGGCATCAAAAAACTCGCAAGTAAGTCAAGCAAACCCCCATCCCCTTAGTCTATTCTTTTCTGGAGGGTTAGAAGATGTCGTGATAAGTTATGGTTTGGGAAGCATTGAAGGAAATAACTCAGGCTTGAAGCCAGGAGCAGCTCAAGGAAGAAATGCACAGCCGCATTGGAGCCTAGATCAGGTTGCAAAACCTAAAAATCCAACCAGCCACAAGTAGACAAAACAACAAATCCCAGACCCGAGGTCTAGTTTTGCGGTGATTCTGAACCTAGTAGATGGGGTTGAGGAAAAGGGGAAGACAGTGGAGGGGGGTCTGAAGCAAGGAGAGGAAGTAACTCTCGGAAGGGCAAAGGGAAGAAGCGAAGATGGACATGTAGAAGGCAGATCAAAAAATGAAAGAGGGCTCACCCAGGAAGAAAGGAGAACAAGAACGCTCCAAGTAGAAGCTACAGATGTGGAAGCAACCGCTCAGGGCAGGGAGGAAGGGATACGGCAGAGGCAAATGGGGCGAAGAGGAAAAAGCCCAAGATAATTAAGAGAAAAGAATCGGTTGCAAACCTGATCCTGGGAATGAATGTAACAATCGATGAAGCCATGGAAGTTGCGGATCTAACGTTGGTTGGAAGGTCAAGAGGGAAAAAGCACTCAGCAAATTTCATTCAGGAGTGGGCTTCCCATCACTGAAAGGAAGCCCCGGACTCAACCTTCCAAGTCCCGACACTCGCAAAGGGATGGTTTATGGTTAAATTTGCAAAAAAAGAAGCGGCGGACAGGGTATTGGGAAAAAATTGGACATTTGGAAGGAACCCGATCCTATTCAAACGATGGAACCCTTTGTTTGACGCTCAGAGGGAAAGAGTCGATGAGTTACCAGTTTGGGTCCGCTTGCCAGGGCTCCTGTCGTTCCTCTAGGTTGAATCAGTCTTCAATTCTATTGGGAACCACCTAGGAAAATACATGGAAACGGACATGCCCTTTTTACAAACCAGAGATCTGGGGATGGCTCGCATCTTGGTAAGCCTCACCCCTCGGGCAGGATTGGCCGAAGAAATCCAGCTGCATTACAAAGAGTTCAAATACCTACAACAATTCAACTATGAACACCTATCATTTCGATGCCACAGGTGTCACATTTATGGAAACTTGGAAAAAGAATGCCTGATGGCTCTCAGACATCGAGGAAAGAAAAAGAAGGCCGAGACAGGGGGATCAGCAGTGGAAATGCAAAGAACCAACCCAACTGAAGGAAATAAGGGGGAAGAGCCAATGGACACGGACAGACCCCGAAAGGACCCAAATGGGAAAACAGAAGAGCAGCAGAAGGCCTCCCAGGAGCAGCAGCCTCCCATCCAGCTCAAAGGGAATGCAACGATCCAGGACTCTCAAGCAGACATTGAAGAAAGCCACACTATCGACAAAGAGGGGAACGTAATGACTCTGTAGACTAGCTTTCTAAAGCGGGTCCACAACAAAATATGAGCAATTGGCAGATAGAGGACACAGAGATGGACGAGATCCGTGTGTCGGATCGTCCACCCTATGCTCAAATTCAATCTCTCTAAGGCCACAGCCTGAGCTCAGGCACTCTCCTTCCTTTTCAGTTTTCTTTTCTTTTCAGTTCAAAACAGCAACTACTTGCACTAATTAAACTCCTTAACAATTTAAAAACTCTAAAAAAATTTAGCTGACTCATTCATGTTTGGGTTGTTTTCCCTTCTGAGGAGACCTGGGAATGATTCAGCCACAACAGGTAAGTTTTACAGCTAAAAATAGAGAACAATGATGTGGTTATGATGCTCAGGAAACTGATCAACCGGGGTTGTTCTCCTCTCTGAGGAGGCCTTGGGTTCAAAATTGATTAGTGAATCAGAATCAGACAATCGAGATGGCAAAAGGGTGCATCCCTCAAGCAACATCTCAGCAACTCTATGACGAAAAATCATACAGTCACTTGAATGCCTAACAGCATATACAATGTAACTTTTTGTTTTTGCAATGAAAAGTTCGATTTTTTTCTCAAAAAACAAAAAAACAAATCAAAAAAAACAAAACAAAAAAAAACAAAAAACAAAAACAACCAAACAAAACAAACAAAAACAAAAAACAAAAAAACTCATGAGACAAGCATTACAATAATAATTTTATTTTTCTTCTTTTCATCAATTACATAATATCAAAATTACACGTCATTATGAAGACCGAACCTAGTTACACTTTTCAACATGGGGCTGACTTGACTTTGGGAGAGCTGATTTGATCTATTTGCAGTCAAAATCCAAATTTTAAAAATTCAAAAATTCTTTCTTTTGAAATTGACATGAAGAACGTGTCTTTTATTTATTTTTCATATATTCCAAGGGCTAGAATATTAATTATGAAGACCTATTGTAGCTACATAATTCAACACTCCCTCTTAGCTAGGGAGGTGTTCATAATGACTATTTAGATGTTCTCTTGCTGACATTTTTTTCTAAGTAAAGGTTATCACAATTTATCATTAGCATTAGCATCATTTGATTACCATAATCTTAGTCAGCAACTCTAACCTATGGTAAATCAAGAGCATCAACAAGTTACCATAATTCCGATAAGTACCTCTAACCTATGGTGTATCCTCACCACAATCCTGGTCGATAATGATGACACATGGTACATCATTGGCATCAACTAGTTACCATAATTCTGGTCCATTGGACACATGGTATGCAGAATCGTCTTGTTTTACCATCATTCTAGTCAATATCTTTGACACATGGCGAATCTCCAAAGGCCACACTCTACATGAGTAATTTCAGACCTAATGCTAAATGAGCTCACTCAACCTATGTAGAGAGTTATAAGCCCAATGTTGAGAGGCACCCACTCAATTAAGTGATCCTGGCCTCTATGACCATTCTTCATAATTTTTGTCAACATGCTTGACATAGGAAGAGTGATTGTCCTCTACTAGACCATTCTCCCTAATTTTGTTCAACAAACTTGACACAGGGAGAATGTTTGTCCATAATGATATCACATCAACAATATGGACCATTCTCCAGGTCAATTTGACCCAGAGAGAATGATTGTCCTTGATGTTGCATTTTCATCACTCACAACAATCACTCCAAGCTTGTAGTCGAAGTACACATACTTCATCATGGGACAATTTGCTTGACTGTAGAATAGTACTGGAACCACACTACCCCCTTTCGTACCACGTCTCGATACTAGATCATCATGTGCTTTGACTTGACATCACGGTCGTTGCCTACACTAAATCAAACAATCCTACAAGTAGCCTCTAAAGCCATATTGCTTCTCAACTTTCCAACCAAGTTGCAATATACTCAGCCTCAGTAGTATTGAGTGCAACAGATGTCTGGTTCTTGCTCATCCAAGAAATCATAACAGAGCCCAAAATAAACCAATATTCTAATAAGCTCTTTCTGTCTTCGGCACTCTCTGCTCAATCTGAATCTGTGTATCCATGCAGCTATACTTGTTTGAGACATATCTCACACCATAATTGATTGTGCCATGACGAATTGCACCATGTTGGTACTTCAAGATATGTTGATCCACATGCCCTAGTTCAATCATAAGTTGATCAATTACTTTTTGGTTACCCTAACTGGGTGCTCTTTCTGAAACAGCTTTTGTCATTGTTGCTTTCTAGCATATTAGTTATCTAGCCTGACAATGTCAATTACAGTCCATCATCTCGAACTCAGAGGTCAACTTCTTCTAAAGCTAAAACAAGGCTCCCTAACTACTCGCTATGTTACAGAAGCAATTCCTTCTACCACAACTCCTCGCTCTAACACATGTGTCCTTCTGTTAGAAACAAATCATGTAGAATCAACCTTGATCCATCAATCCAAATATTAGGTACGATCTTCTATATGCAAGCAGGAGACTTCTTCATGGCAGTCAAAGCCTTGAGGTAATTCCATGTACACTTCTTCCTCAGAGTCTTCATTAAGAAAAACAACCTCTACATCCATTTAATGTAAATCCATAACAAAAGCAACAACAATTCTAATAGAACTGTACCTGGAAACTGGAGCAAATGTATTTTCATGATCCTCTCCCTCTTTTTGGGAGAACCTTCTCAAATCTTGCTTCTATGTCATTGAATGTTGCATGCTAGATCTTGTAGATCTATTTGGAAGTGACCATTGGCTTCTCTTTGGCACAATCAAGGTATACTTCAAACTTGTTGACCTGCATGCTTCCTCTGAGCTTCGATCTCATCTAGTACAATATCTCTCAACACAAATCACTGATTTTGGGAGAGTCCTCGTGTCATACGCTTTGCTTTGTTCTACCACTACTTCCATTTGTTGTTAGAGCCTTGGCAGCATTCAATATGTATTTGTATCCCTCACTAGGAGGCCATGGAAGAACAATTACAACCCAACAAAAGAAACAAAGACAAGAGGATAACTAATAATAAAATAACACCAACAATAACAATTAAGGAAGAGAGATATAAGGTACTTATCTTTTTTAGGATTACAGGGAAATGCCAGCCCCCTCTTGATCTTGACCTTCTTGCATCCATCTTGTAAATTTATCAACCTCATCCTCATTATCAGTGTGATGTCATTCCTTCCATGAGCAAGAGTTTCTTCTTTCAGCGGAAATACAACCTTTAATACTTAAGGTCTAGTTCTAGAGTTTTGCACAAATCCTAGAGCTTTCTTAATCATATTCTTCAAGACTTACTAGGGTTTACAAACCCTGGGAAAATAGCATCATTAGGCTTTGATATGTGTGTATACTCCCTTTTCATTTTGCTCGATAGATTTTCATTAATATTGTAGTACTTTTCCTTTCACAATAACTTTATCACAATCAACATCAGTCTCATATATAATTCGATCATTAGGAAGGAAGCTTCATCACATTCATCTTCAGACATTAACATCAACATATAATTGAAATGCCCTGGAAGAGACTGTTGGCATGACTTAGGAGTTACACACACTATTCAACAGCCCTTGTAACAATAAGAATTTATTCTAGACTTCAGGTAACAGTAGCAACAAATGTAACTTTCAACATCAGTAGCAAATTATATTTCCAAGATATCCAAAAACATAGAATCTTCAGGCCTCCTTGATTCTTCCAAAGTAACTCAGCCTCTTCAAAACCATCAGCCCTTGAGCGTGATTTAAATTTAAATCATCAAAATGTTTTCATGACACTTGAAGCAAATGTATCTAAGATGCATTCTGCCTTAACAAGAGATTTCAAGGGATTTGCTTCAAATTTGATAACCAAGCTTCTCAAAGGTTGAACAATATTTCTTGTAGATGACCTATTTAACTTCCTTTGTTTCAGAGATGTGACCTTTGATCAAATAACCATACTTCTTAATAACTTTGTCATATAGGTAATGCAAGAAATATTTTGCATACTTGACACAATATTTCCACAAAGGTGACATTTTCTTAGATTCTTGTGTATCAAGGAAATATTTCTTACACAAGTCTATACAAAAAATTATCCAACTCTTCTTCAGGATGCCAAACGTTCTTGGCACAAGTGCATTTGGTTCATCCTTCTTCTTCTACCTTTTAAGCTCATCAATTTTGAACCATATTTAGGACTGGGAAAAAGTCATTACATCTTAGGACAACTTATATCCTTTAGGTCCTATAGGGTTTGCTAAATTGTAGTCATGCATATCAATGAATGTTGCCCTTTTTTCTAACAAGTGTCTTGTTAGTAGAATAAGATATTTCAACATCATCCATAGAGGTCTACATTCTATCAATTGAGGCAAGCACACAAGGTCCTTTGTGTTGGAAAATGTAACTATGTTCGATCTTCATAATTGTTAATGTACTCAAATCATTATGTATATTTTATGTTACAAGAAAAAAATAATATATATATAGATAGATAGATATATATAGATATATTATATATAATATATATATATGAATAGATAGATATATATAGATATATATATATATATATATATATATATATAATTAGATAGATAGTATAGTATATAGATTATATATAATTTTTAAGCATGGGTTTCATGCTCCATTTTGATGGTCTTCTAGGTAAAGCATGTTCTTCATGCTTCTAAGGTTTGTCATGTCAAAAGCATATTTTTTCTTCAGTCAAGAGAGTCATTATTATTTATAAAACCCTATCGAGCAACATGTAACATGTAAAAGATATTGATTTCGAGTCTAGAAAGTCCTAGAAACCTCCAAGCACAAGTCGGCCAAGGAAATGAGAAATCGAACTAAAAGAAGGAATTTGAACCCCATACATGTGTATCAATAGATGCAGCATCGACCTCATTTGATCACCAATTCGATCTCTCTCATCAAGAAGCTCGAGCTGAAGCAAGAAGCATCAAGGAAGGAAGAGTGAAGGTCTATAAGGCATGATGACCTCAAGAAGAAAGAAGAAAGTTTGTTTTTGGGCCTTGTTCTCTCACACGTGCAAAATCTAGGGTTTCTACAGCTTCAAAGAAGGCTGAAAATTGCAGGTCCAAATTGCAAGAAGATGAAATGTAGATCCAAGTTGTAGGATAGCCGAACACTTTTGATTTTGTCTAGTTTGACTTTGGAGACCTTGGCTTGTTTGAGGAAGACTTCTTGAAGAGTTGACACGTGCCAGAATTAGGGTCTTTTACAACTACTACAGGGCCGTAGTTGCAGGTCACAGTTGTAGGTCATAGTTGGGGGTTGAAATTGATGCTAAAAGCTGGTTGGAGCAGAATTGGTCCTTGATCTCTAACCTAATTAGAAGGGCTTCTTGGAGGGTTGACTTGGTGCTTAGAGGAAAACTTGGTCTAGGGTTTGGGTCTTGGTTTTCTCATTTGAAGCAGATTCTATAAGAAGAGAAGAGATTTTATGGGTTTTCCCCTTGGAGGGGTTTTTCCCTTGCTTGGAGCCCAATATTTGTGTCTATTGTCTTTACTATTTTTGCTCTTGATAATTGTTTGATGTAAATATCTAACAAAGAAACAAAAGAAGATAAATAAAGTTCACAAGCAATTATTAAGGACAAGGAGAAATTGAATTAATAGTTGCCCTACTGCATTCTCCAACATGAGATCAGAGCTAAGGTGAACAAGAGAAGGTAGTTGCAGGATCATCTTGAAGGGTTTGTCAAGGGGAATCATTTGCAGGAGGACACAAGGAAAAAGGAAAGACCCATTGATCTAGAAGGAGGGTTACTAAATCAAGAACACCTCACCATCAAGCTCTCATTGAAGGAGTGAAGGCCAAGTATTTGTTGAAGATTCTCTAGCACATCATCTTGAAGAAGAAAAAAGCAGCAAGGAGTCTTGGGATCATCATTCACTATTTGAAGTTGTTTCGAAGACATCATTGTTGAAGGCATCCTAGAAGTCATCATTCTAGGGCATCTTTTGATGTCTCCCTGTAGGAAACATCAAAATAAATGGAGACATCATCAAGAAGGAGGACTCTTGGTTAACAAAGTAAGTATTATATTGTCGTCTATGCATCAATCTACAAATAACATGGCTACATTTTGCAAGGAAAACAACAAACTTGTTGGATCGGCAAACTTCCTAGCATGGAAGAAGACGATTGATTTGGAACTCACAAAAAATAAACTCATGGAATATGTCCCTGGAGAAGTAGTTTTACCAGATAAAGAGAAGACTCAAGAGTTAGCAAAGTACAAGAAGGGAGAAGTAAGGGCACAAAGGATCATTGTTGAATTCAATAAAGATTATCTTGTTCCCTTTGTTGTTGATTTGAGGACATCCAAGGCCATGTATGATAAGTTGGTAAAGCTATACTCTATAAGCAATGTCACATGGTTCAGGTTCGAGTTCGAGTTCGGCAATGATTAGGTTCGGTTCAAGTTCGAATTTTTTGATGAGGTTCAGATGAGGTTCGCCATTAGGTTCGTCTATAATATATATAATAATATAATATATATATATATATTATATTTAATATTATTTGAATATAGTATGAGAAATCAACATCAAAATATTATCACAGACATGGAAGCTTGAGTTGTGAGCTGAGATTATGATTTGATCTATGTACTTGGTCAATGGCTATGAGGTTCATAACCTCAAAAAATTTAAGGTTCGCCAAAATTCAAACCTCAAGGTTAAAGTTCGACGAACCTTTTGACATATCATATATATATATATAGATATATATAATAGATTATAATATAGTATATATTCAGATAGAAAATAGTAAATCAACAGCAAAAATATACACAGACATGAAGCTTGAGTTGTGAAATGAGATTATGAGTTTTGATCTCTGGACTTGGCCAATGGCTATGAGGTTCGTTGAACCTCAAAAAATTTTAAGGTTCGCCAAAATTCAAACCTCAAGATTAAAGTTCGACGAACCTTTTGACATATTCTATAAGCACATCAGGCCAGAAGATATCCTTGAGGAATCAACTTTATAAAGGAAGTCAAAGGATGAAGACATGGCCACCTATCTCATGAAGATCTCACAAAAAAGGGATCAATTGCAAGGAATTGGGGAAATCGTTTCTGACTCTAAAATAATCATTTGTGTGTTAAATGCTTTGCCACCTTATTGGAGCAGTTTTGCAACAAGTATCTAAACAAAGAAAGATACTACACCCTTTGATGAATTGTGGGCTCGATGTATCTTGAAAGAATCCAAGATCAAGGCAAAGGATGACATTAAATTAAATGAAAGATCTAAAGCTTTTGTTGCAAGGACCAACAAGTTGAAGAAAGGGAAGTTTGGAAAGTCCAAGAAGAAGCCAAATATGTCCAAGATTCAATGTTATGGATGCAATGAATATGTACACTTTAAGAGGGATTGTCCAAACAAGAAATATAACAGAAGAAAGGAAAGAAGTGAGGCTCACATAGTTGAACAAAAGCGAGAACCTGAAAAGAAACCGAAAGGAGAAGATCCCAAGGATCTTTACTATTGAAGAAAGCTCCATCTCTATCAGGTTCTTTATGAAGTTTATCTTTTTTTATTAAGTAGAAAGTAGAGTAGCATGCATTATTGCATTCTCTAGAAGAGTCTTGATTATTGTAAAGCATGGCATCATAGGAAGGAGCATGTGATGGTAGAATTAGAGTCTACACGATCAAGTTGCTTTGAAAAGTTATCTAGCTATCAAAGAATGGGATGATTGGAACCATATTGCATATTATTGTTCATCCAAGCATTTTCTAACATCATGTTAGAGGTAGTCATTTTGCAAAAAAGGGATCATCAAGATCCTATAAGAATTATCATTTTGGAAGATACGTGGAAAGGGCATTAGGACATGACAAGTATATATTCCATCTAGTATGGAAGAAATAATTTTGAAGGATGAAGGAATGCAGATGATCGAGATAATGAAAATATTTCTTAGAAAAGAAACCTATCTTTGACAAGTGTAAGTAGCAAACTTGTTCAATGGATGGCTAGATGGTTATATGGAAGCAAAGGTATGCATGTTATTAAGTAAAATCTTCTTTAGATAAGATTCATATCCACTAGAATCACGTAACAATAATTGGTTATAAGAATGTGCTTGGTCCAACTTTGCTCCAAGAAAAGAGGAATCAAGCACATGATGTTGTTGAGGTGTACCTTTGCTCCACTTTGTAGCTTCAATAATTTAGATCCAAGGCCCTTGACTACATAGTTTTTGTTGTCTCCAAGCTCCACTATCAATAATCCATGCATTGTCATCATCAAGTGTACCTGTAAGTGCAGCCAAGAATCCTCCATTCTTGATGCTCCTAAATAGATTGTAGATGATCCTTCCAACCAAGCTTCCTGCAATTTTCATGAGATTGAGTCCCATCTTCAAATAACTTTCCATTGAGAGAGTGATATTTTCTTCCAAGATTGTTTTTCCTTCCTTGAAATGATAGCCAACAAAGTGATCTTCAAATCGTCCTTCTTTCACCTTAGCTTTGATACCATGTTGAGAAATCAATGCATGTAGGAATTAGGGTTTGATTCCTCTTTTCTTGATAATTACTTGTGATTTATGTTGGCTTCATTTACTTCTTTATTATGTTATCTTTCATCACACAATTACCAAATTAAATGTATGAAGATCACGAGAACAAGGAACGCAAGATAAAGGCACTCAATCAGGGCAAAGCTCCTATCTAGGGGAAAACCCAACCCAACTCTTCTACTAGTAGATTCAAATCAAAATGAGACAATCCAAGACCTTTTTGACCCTAACAAAGACCTCCTCCAATCACCAAGTCAGCCCTTCCTTCAAGTAGATGATCTCTGCCAAATTCTCCAAGTGTTAGCTCCCCAAATACTGCTTCAATCCAGAATTTCGGCCTCCTAGCTATAGAATTTTGGACCTGCAGTTACTTCAGAATTTCAGCCCCATCTACTCATTCATAAACCCTAGAAGACTTCACACGTGTGAGAGAGAGATACCCAAAAACTTTGATTTTGTCTTTCCCAGCTTCTTTCTTCCTTCTCCTTGCTCTTCGCTCTTCTTTCTTGTCTTCAAGTTGCAGATCAAACTTGTGAGCGAGTTGATGCCAAATAGGATGAATTGCACTTCTATTTATACTGCTTCTGCTAGGTCAAATAGCCCTAATCCAGGCCGACTTCATCAAGACAAGGTCAACTTGGTGTGGAGGTGACAAGTGACATTTTTTTACTCAAACGTGATACAAAAGCCCAAGAAGGGTCTAATTGTGACAATGACTCCTTTGACTCTTGACAAAACCTAGAAGCCTTCAATGGAGGCTTTAACCTAGAAAATAAATGTCAAAGCATGAAACCCATGCATCAAAAATTATTTTTCTTTTATAATAAAATTTCTTTTGATAAATATATTACATCATGACTCAAATGCAATTCTGAAGATCGACACTAGTTACACTTTTCAACAAGTCTTCCATGTAGTTACTTCATGCCTAGAAGAAGAAGTTTGGTATTCTTTAAAATAGCTAGAGAACAAGACTCTCTCAGGATAGCATGACTTAAAGAAATTAGTCAACATCAAGTATGGTTTCCGAAAGAAAGGGAGTTAACAATAACAACTCCAAGGAAGATATTGTAGCTTGTAATCAAGTTCGATCCATGGGCACTCTGACTAAAATGAATGCTTGAAGAAAGATTCTTGTGGAGATGGATCATATGAAAGGATGTTGATCTCGAAGAACTCAAGTTGATGCGTTGATGAGAGGGCCATCATGACAAGGTAAGCCTAATACCTAATACTTTGATATTGTTTATCTCGTTAACATATTTTTTTGCTACCTGGTAGGATATTGCAGGAATGCTAAAATCTGGGTGTTGAACTCAATTCAAAGAGCATATGAATTGAGTATATGATTTTGGCAATTATGAAGTCAAGGTGTTCACATCATCACATTAGGATTGAGAGGTAGCAGTATAAGAGGATAACCTGATGTTCATAAAGATCACTTTCAGAGAGAGTTATGTTTTGGAAGGCTCAATATAATGCCTTCATTGATGATGACTAGAGGAAAGTGATATACAAGATTGATGGCTTGAACCCTGTCACAAGATTGAAAGAAGAGGATGGCTCCATAATATCCAACAAATGAGATACAAAAGGAAAGATGGAGCCATGCAGCTATCTCCAAATAGAATTGGTAGTTGATACACTTATAAAGACAAGAAGCTTGTATGACTTCCCAACTAAAAGGAAGTGAAAGAATCTCCTCTATATTTGAGAGGGAGTAAAATAAGTCTCCTTGAATACATGAAAAGGAGCAAGGATCAATTCCCTAATCAATAGGGAATGAGGATCTCCTCTCTAGTTGAGAGGGAGTGATGATAGACATTCACATTTGTATTCTCCTCTTCATGTATCATACATTTGACCAGGTTAACAGCCGTAAGTCTAAGTGAAGGCCATGGAAGGAGAATGTTGGATGGAGGATTGGATAAGCATCTGAGATTTCCTTAAGGATAGAAAATCCAAGATAGGAAATGGACTGACACTCTTTGAAGATTGGACAGCTATCCAAGATAAGAGAGGTCGAAGAGGACCAACATTCTTTGAGAATTGGGAATCCAAGATAAGAATAGTCCTTAAAGGACACACCTGGTGAACATCCGAATGGGGTATGTACCTTGAAGAGGTAGTGCGGTATCTCACATAAAGCCTCCCAGCATTATTCTCTTGTATAAGAAAGAGCTTGTCAAAATTAAGGCCTTACTATGTTGATGATGTTGGTCATGATGTTAATGCTTAAAGATGGCTTACTAATCTGACTCTTCTTATGAGAACTCTTCAATTTGAGAATAACCTTGTACTAGGTGTACAATTATGAATACCTCCCTAGTTAAGAGGGAGTATTGGAAAATGTAACTAGTTTCAGTCTTCATAATTGTCAATGTACTCGAATGTATATTTTCTGTTACAAGAAAAAAAAATTAAGCATGGGTTTCATGCTCCATTTTGATGGTCGTCTAGGTAGGCATGTTCTTCATGCTTCTAGGGTTTGTCATGTCAAAAGAATATTTTTTCTTGAGTCAAGAGAGTCATTATTATTTATAAAACCTTATTGGTTAACATGTAACATGTAGAAAATATTGATTTTGACTCGAGAAAGTCTTAGAAACCTCCAAGTACAAATTGGCCCAACAAATGAAAAGTCGGCTTAAAAGAAGGAATTTGAACACCACATGTGTATAAATAGACACAACATTGACCTCATTTGATCACAAATTCGATCTCTCTCATCAAGAAGTTTGATCTAAAGCAAGAAGCATCAAGGAAGGAAGAGCGAAGGTTTAGAAGGCAAGAAGAACTCAAGAAGAAAGAAGAAAGGTTTTTTTTGGGCCTTGTTCTCTCACACGTGTGAAAACTAGGGTTTCTACAGGTTCAAATAAGGTCCAAATTGCACGAAGACGAATTGCAAATCCAAGTTGTAGGAGATTCGAATACTCTGATTAGGTCTAGTTTGACTTTGGAGACCTTGGCTAGTTTGAAGGAAGACTTCTTGAAGCGTTGACACGTGCTAGAATTAGGGTCTTATGCAATGACTACAGGCCATAGTTGCAAGTCAAAGTTGCATGTCGTAGCTGGGGACCAAAGTTGAAGCTGAAAGTTGGTTGGAGCAGAATTGATCCTTGATCTTTGACCTAATTGGAAGGGCTTCTTGGAGGGTTGACTTGGTGCTTGGAGGAGGACTTGGTCTAGGGTTTGGATCTTGGTTTTCTCATTTGAAGTAGATTCTATAAGAAGAGATTTGTTGGGTTTTCCCCTTGGAGGGGTTTTTCCCTAGCTTGGAGCCTAATTTTTGTATCCATTGTCTTTACTATTTTTGCTCTTGATAACTGTTTAATAAGGAGAAATTATTAAGGATAAGGAGAAATTGAATTAATAGCTGCCCTACCGCATACTTTATTGGCAATATTATGAACCTGCCTTTATTTATCCTCTTGAACGAGATTTTAATATAGGCTCAAACAAATTCAGCGATATTGCCTTTGATTTGTGAGTAGAAAAACAACACCTTGAATTCATCTTATGACACATTCTTATCTTTGAGTGCGTATTTGTAAACTTGTTTATACTTTAGATTGAGGAAGATTCACTTTGTAATTTCAACCTTGTAACAGTTGCCAAAATGAATTTTGATTTCGACCAAAAATCGCTTAGAGCAATAATACATACCCTTGCAATGCAAGCAAACTCTAGTAGATTTCTTGGAAGATACCTTTGTTGGCTTTGACATTGACTGAGGCATTTTCGAGTTGCGCCAAATCACCTTCTAAGATTCTTTGGGTTTTATAACTGAGGTTTTTCCATTGATCGCTCCACAAATTAATTTGCAATTGATACCAAATTAGAAAGATCCATGGTCATACTCTAGAACACCACTAGTTTAAGAACAATGTTGCCTCCTCAATCATTGTAATAGCTCCTCCATAGGTCGTATACTCAGGTTGCATTATATTGATCAAATCTGAGACAAAGTGAATTGTTGGAGTGTCTTTTATCAATCCTTGTCCAAAACATGTTTTCAAAGAGAAATAAACATGTTCTACTTGAAACACTTCATTCTTCCTATTGACCACTCCATGTCAACTACCCTATAGTAGTACACATTTTGTTTGCCAAAGGATTCCATCATGTTCGAGCTGTCAGATATCCTGGATTCATCATCATCAATCGTCAATTTATCAGAGTTGTAAACCCGAATTCTGCAAGTATATTGTAAATGATGTTAGTACAACCGATTTATTATGTAACAACCCGGGTAAGCTTATGATTTTGGCAACAAATTTTATCCTAGGATATTTTTCGTCTCACTGATTCATCTGTGTTTCTAAACACAGATGATCGGCAGAGTTTTTCCCTCCAACCACACCCCAAAGCTAAGGTGCAATTTATCGTCAAGGTCGTAGGTGTGTCCTAGTGTTTTAGTCGAGTCTTTTGTAAAAGTGATTTGGGAATAATTTAAGTTAATTGGCTAAATTATTTTATTACAAATCACTTGGTCTACTACATCATATTGAGTCGCAGAATTACGTAATAAATTGAGGGTCTATAACGAACGGGTGTCCCCCTTTAAGGGTTGAAATGTAATTATCTTATGTAAAAAATATTTTAATGCATAGTCCCTCATACTTGAACACCATGACTAAAGTATTAAAGGGTGGAAAAAATTATTAATCCCCTCAAGTGTCAAGTAATTAAATTTTCTGGCAAAACTAAATTAAAATCCTAAGCCCAAAATTTATTTAATGAGAGTCAAAATTAAGAGTCCTAGAAGAATTAAATCCTCCAAGTGTAAAAATTCGTGGGTATCAAAAAGATTAAATTTTGGAGGTCCCCCACCAAGGGAATATTGGAAATTTCAAGAAAAAATAGATTGAGCCTTGGTGGTTATGTTAAAGTCAATTTTTTGAGGAAATTAGCTGAAAATAATTATTTTAGAGCTAATAAAAAATGACTTTTATCAGAAATTCGAAAATTCTTCAAAAAAATAAAGATTTTCAACAATGGAGATTAAAAAATGATCAAACATTTATCAATGGTCGAGATTATTTTGATGGAGATCAAGCCAACCAGCCGTTATTTTTGGAGGATTTATCTATAAATTAGAAGCCATTTGCTTCTCAAAAAAAAAAAATTGTAAAGAAGCTCTAAGTCAAGCTCTATTGGTTGTAATACTTTTGATCAATAAAGCAAAAAGACTTTGGGATTTATTCATGGTGGTGTTCCTCTTCTACTTCTTCTGGTAATATTTTTTGGATCATGTGCTTAATACTCTACTAAAGTAGAATTTTATAAATTATTATTTCTTTAGCCATTTGTTGGATCAACTATTTACACAAGTATCTTGTATTAGTTGATGGGTTTTAGAGAAACATTTTAATTTGATTTATCTAGCAGGTATCTCTAGATTTTGAAAGTTATTTTGTTATCTATGCCTCTTGATTTAATAATTTGATTTTAAGTGTGTAGAGAGTTCACGTATTCAAATCTTGGGCGTGAGGGGAAGTCTTCGCCTAGACCAATCCACTCCCAAGACAAAAAAAATCTTAATAGCCCACTTTGTTAAATTTCAAGGCTTATCTAATTATTGGTTTTGCAGAGATCTTGGCCATTGCTCACCCATTTAAATTATTTCACTCATCTATTTTTATCGATTGTGCATTTAACGAATAGATTTGCTTATAAGAGCCATAAATCATTGTGTATATTGTAAAATAAAATTTTGTAAATAATTTTATTTTCTAACCCTTGTTTGCAGTTGGGGTTTTGGGGTATTGGAATTTATTTTAAATTGTTGTATATATTGGCTCTTGGGCTCTTGTAATTTTATTTGTGCAGGTAAATTTCAAGCTAGATCTGAAGATTTTTCAAGGGTTTCAAGCCTTGGAAATTTTTCGAGAGGGTTTCTAGAGGTGGATCTAGGCCTAGGAAGGCAAGATCCACCATCTTTTTCCTCTCCAAGCACGCTCAAGCCTAAGGAGAATTCTTCAGCCTTCAAGAGGATTTAATGGCAATTTTTAGGCAAATTTTGCAAATCTGAAGCAAAATTGAAATTTTTTTCACAGAATTTTGAAAAATTTTGACCTTCGTTGGCCCTCCAAGCCCTGTCGTCAGCCTAAGAAGGCTCCTCCGCTTAGTCGCTGGTCCTTTTCTTCCCTGTGGCAGCCCTTATTCCCCTCCTCCAAGCCTGCCGCAGCCTCCTTCCTCCTCGCCGCCCTTCCTTCCAGCTTTTTCTCCCTTCCCCGTGACCCTAATTCTCCTCCCAACCCTCTCCCCTGCTCTCTATCCTCTCTGCAGGCCCTCTTTTCCCTTTTGCTTCCCTCCACTGACCCTAGAAACCCTGCCATTGGCCGTCCTCTGCCCTTCACAAGCCCTTAGGGCTGCTCTCCTTCGCTTCCAGCCCCTCAGCCTCTCCTTAGGTTAAACGGTAGCCCTTCTAGGGCCTTCCATAAGCTTTAGAGGCTTTCCCATTGGAGTTCCAGCCCTATCTTTATCTCCTGGGCATCCTTTTTCCTCGCTGCTTGAGTTATATTTCATTTTTGCATTGATTTGCAGAAATATTGGGCATTTTTCTTGTGTTTGCAGGTGGGTTATGTACTGAAGAAACTTGTTGCAAGAAGACTAGTCTGCCTCAAGGCTTAAGGCTAACTGGTTTGCTTCTCTAACTCTCAAGATCCTCACTGTCTCACATTTGCATATCAGTGGCAAAATCATATCTAAGTGGCATATAATAAATCAATAATTTGTTTATCACATTGATAAGTCACCTAGGCAAGTGGGCATTCATTATCTTGCTAAATGTTACATTTTTCTCATGACTGTCATCTCTAGCTGGGTTGCATACTGAAGTTTGATCCATAAGAGTAGCATTTGTGTCTTTAGAAGGCATAGATTGATCACAAATTTGGTCTTGACAAAGTTTGTTTGATAGTTGACTGTTTCACTTACCTTTGGCTCTCTCATTCTTGCATCCAAATTGCTCTAAAACATAAGTAATTGACTGCTGTCACAAAGGAACTTAATGCAGTCCCAGTCACTCATTTATGTAATTTGAAATCTGAACATAACAGTGGCACAACTGTCTCTTCATCTGCATTTCAAATTGCTTTTAAAGAAATTGAATAATTTGGGCTTGTTTAAGGCATTTGGCATAGAGGTAGCTCACTGTTGGTATTCCACACCAAGAGAAATTAAAACTTCAGAACTGTTTTGGCATTTGGCATTAATTAGCCCATTTGGCATTGTAAGTAAGCTCTTCTGTATTAAGGCTTTCTTACTGTTGTTATAGTAATTCATTTATGCTCATGATAAAAAGCACAGAAGGAATCTTGGCATAGCTAGTATTGGCAACATTAAAATTCGAAGGAAATATATCATTGGTCTTTTTGCTGCATTACTTCTGTCATTTCAAGAGATCTAACATTATTGATTCTTGTAGGTTACTCAAGCTTCACATCCAATAAAGCACGAATAATTTTGGTTTCCTAAGAAAATAATCTAAGCGTTCATTGGATATTGATATCGTGATCTAGGTTTCATGCTCATTAAATAACATCGAAACTTTGGTGAATAAGTGCTCTCATATTGTCATTATCCATTTGTGAATGATAAATCTACATTGATGTTGAAATTTTAGGTGTTCCAATCTAATTGAATGTCTCTTGGGCAATTGGATAATATTGGCACTTATCTTGTTAAAATTGAGTAAGAGCATTGGTATCTTGAAATATTGTTCTATTTGTCCTTTGATGGTTCATGTATCAAGTTGATATCCCTTGTGGTTATTGAGCAAATTGTATCATTGGCATCTCTTGTTCATTTTGACACTTGTTAACTTGGCACATTCTCTTGGGGTTAAGGATTGTATTGTAATAACTTAATAAGTACTTGTCGTCATAATCAAAGACTAATCAACATTAAGTACTTAAAGAACATTAAGCAATCTTAACCTAAGAATCACTCAATCCACCTTGAATTGCATCCTAGTATAAGCTTACCTCCAAGCATAAGCTTGGTTGATAGACTTCTAGGGCCACCCTTCTCATCTAGCTTGAGGGGCTTAGCAATTCTTCAGTGGTTAACACGGTGACCTTGCAGTTTTCACAGCCACAGTCTCTGCAGCGCCGGAAGCATCGGGTGATAGGAGCCTAACAGAAGGTATCGATAATCAAGCCTTGGCTTGCTTTCTATTGGCCTCCTTCCCACAACCTACCTTGGATCCTAGCTTCAAAACAGTTAAGGGAAGGTCATACTTAGATTAGGCATTTAATTAAAAAAATATCCAAGATCTTTGCATCCCACCTACGTGGATTTGCCTTTCATATAGGTTAGTGAAACATCCAAGCAACAATTGTCCATCTGGTTACTTGGTCTTAATTCAATAAGCAAGAGCTTTGACTCCATAAGGCACTGGTCTCAAATATTATATAATCTAATCCCTAAAATCTTGTTAAATTTAACCAAGTAGTTAGGCCATTCAACTGTGTCTCTCGGACTCGTTGGTTCCCAACTTGTCCTTCATCATCTCATTTCCATAGGCTCTACCCCCATAGCCTGCTGTTGGGAGACAGCTAGAACGAAGAGGTCGGGGATCAAGGTAATAGCCCCTGACTTGAGTTGTTGTCACAATGCCTATACAATTCGAGCAACGACACATACAATCCTACAAAAGACAATTCGGCTGGGTTTGATTGATGTAATCCATTCTGAGATGCTTTGGATCTTCTAAGGCCGTGCATGAGGCTTCTTGGCCTACTATGACAAATTTTGAGGCATTCTCGACCTACTGCAATATCCTTGAGGTTTTACAGACTTAGGCATTTCAGCCTTCCAGAGATTCGGACCTATTTTTGGTCCTTCTATCTATGTTTTCCAGCCCTTGCTTTACAATCTTTCATATTCACATTAATCATTAAGCAATTACATAGAAGATCTTCAACAATACACAGTA
The DNA here is from genome assembly GCA_000404065.3 of Pinus taeda. NCBI lineage: Eukaryota > Viridiplantae > Streptophyta > Pinopsida > Pinales > Pinaceae > Pinus > Pinus taeda. The sequence goes on along the minus strand of APFE030318448.1, from coordinate 22,258 downwards.
GGATCATAAAGAGAGACAAACAAGAAACACAACCTGGGAAAAACCCAACAACCTGTTCCTTTAAGAAATTGTACATATCAACAAGAGATACATCTAATCCTTCAAGTCAAACATAAATTCAAACTAACTAGTAACATATCCCTGGTCACAACTGGTCAAACAGCTCTTTAGAGAAGTCAATATTCTGTCCAAACAATTTGGTCTGGTCTGATTAAGAAGTTTGCTCAGAATTTCAGTTTGCTCCATAATTCGGCCTCCTACCCAAACTTCAGCCTTCTGCCCATAATAGATTTGCCTCATATAAATCGACTGCTTCAGAGATACTTTAATCTGCCTCATAAAACTTCTACTATTAGAGTAACTCGGCCTCCCTTCTGCTCTTTCACTGATGTACAGAGGATCCGAATTGGTTGCAAAGAGGAGAGACAAATGAAACATATATATTGTGATCATGTTGACCAAATGGGTGTCTCTTTAGCTTGGGGTCGAATTGACTCTGGAAGGGTCAACTTGATCACTTTGGAGCCAAAATCCATCTTTTAAAAATTCAAAAATCGTTTCTTTTGAAACTGACATGAAGAACATGTCTTTTATTTATTTTTCATATATTTCAAGGGATAGAATATTAATTATGAAGACTGATCGCAGCTACATAATTCAACAAACTCCATTCATGAGTTTCAAGAAATAGACCCCAATGCAACGATAAGCCATCAATGACGGTCAAGAAGTAATTGAACCAAAACAAAGAAGCCAAAGAAATCAGACCATGCAAATCACTATGCACACAATGCAAAGGTGTCAATCTGTGCCCAGAGGCAAATTTGTCAAACTTGTCCCAATGATGTTTACTAAGAACGTAGTCAAAACAAACACCATCTCTGCAAGAAATAAGAGGAAGACTAGTCACCATGTTATGTTTGCATGGTTATTGAAATGAGTGATAGCTTAGATAACCAAGTTTCTCTAATACCATGTCTGAAAATGAGGTATATCCAAATAGGTTGAATGCTTTAAGGAAACTACTTACATGCGTATCAAAACTTGGAACACCAGTACTTATATAGTTAAAACCATCAAAGAGGGAAACAAAACCCATGATCCCAAATAACATGACTACCTGAGGCAATATATTAATGAAAAAAAGTAGAATACATGAACATCTTTCAACAATCAATCATCAGCAAATGACCCCCATGCCCTTTCAATATAGATTATAGACCAATAAGGTGTAAGCCACAAATCAGGTGTCAATATTGAGAAGAAGATGAATCATTATATCACTTAATGTGTAGAACATAATTGTGATTGTTGGATTAGCTAGTTACAAAAACACACTAAAGAAACATTCTTTACCTAAAAACAGATTAGAACATGTTGATCTTAACTTAGCTCTTAAGTGTCTATCTTAGCAAAACCAACTGAAATTTGCACAAACTACTTTGATCAATAAGAGAAATTCTCAACATAGAGAATAATAAATGCTATAAAATGACGAATATTCCAGTGTAAATTGGTGATATATCTCAAGACTTCTACAGTTAGTGAATTAATACCTAATTTTCACATTCTTGTCATATCTTTTTGTTCTTAGATTGTTCTCCATTGACATTAAATTTATATAAACAACCATCTTGTAGCCATTGCCTTGAAAACAAATGTGCATTTCCAAAACTATAGCATGAACAGTATCAAATAGCAGAACCGACTAAACAATTCACGTACAAGGTGATTAGATATAAAAGGAAACGCTCTATAACAAAATAACAAAAAGTTGCCCTGAACATGATGTTTCCAACTTCCTTATTTAAGTACGCTAAGGTCTAAAGAGCATGCAACGGTTTCTAATTAAATGTATTGTACCACTATGATGTAGAAATATCAAATTGCAAATTTTCTTACAAAGTGAGAAATGAAACATCTTTTCCAGAGTATTACTCCTTGGTATCAAACATACCTACAATATATGGAGTGAAAGATGTTATGCCTTGATAAAATTGCTTGCTTCGGATGGACTTGGTGAATAATGTACACTAGTATTCTATAATCTTCAATATTAAGCCATCAATCCTCATCAATCTCAGTGCAATCTGCTACCATTTGGGCTTGAGTAGAGCGGTTTCCTCTCAAACGTAATTCATCAATTTCTATCCTTAGTAGAGGATCACATATTAGTTTGTCAGCTGTAAGCGTTTTTGGACAACCTGAAAAAAAAAAAACAAATTAGACAATATATGGACAATCAAAGTAGGAGCCATAAAAAAACACTAACCAAAATAAAAAATAATCAATGAGATATTACCTGCAGCAGCGCATTTGCAACTACGCCTTTTTGCATGCACCTTAATGTGATGCATGACTGCCTGCTTTTCATATATATGCTTGCACTCCGTGCTGCATATGATTATCAGTTTTAAGAAATAATCCACTGTATAATTAGTAATTACTATAATTCACAATAAGACAAAGCATTCAAGTGCCAAATTGATCCATGGATTTCAAAAACATGGAAAAAGCTCATCCAAAACTTTGTGCAATATCATATGGTTTAGCAGAAATTGAAATTTACAATAAAGTTTATATTAATGTCTGCTACAGAACACGCTTGGTCAAGGAGACTATGAAATACAGCTAGTCATAATAGCCAAGTAGGAAAGCAGGGCATAAGAAGACCGCCCACTAAAAGGAAAAGTCAGTGCAACAAAGCAGCATAAAATGACAAATAATTCTACAAGAGTTATACAGAGGTAAAAGGTCAACCTTTGAAAGTGAAGGAGAGACAGAAAAGAGACCTACTTAAAGATAGGGGCAATTACCACGAAGCGATGAGGAGGTTAGCCTTGCTTGTCATCTAAATCAGTAGTGCAAGTATCAACACCAAGTGCACTTAATATCCTCTGGTGAACGGCCTAATCCACTAATAGGGACCTAGTGAGTAATCTTGGGTGACATCAAAATGATCCTGACAATGATTGGGGTAGACAATGAAAAGGAAATAGAAGCACACCTAATATTCAATGTAGAACTCGTAGAAGAAAGGAAGAAGCTAGCAATGTGCCCTTGAGCAGGTGGCTTGAGGGTGCCTTATAATGGTGAGGTGTTCGAGTGGATATAGTCCTTCTAGAAGAGCCCTTGACATTGAAGACTCTAGAACCTAGGAGGTGTGGGCCAAGGGGCAATGTTGTACAACCCTAGTCAATCAGTCATATGTCCTGTAAGAAAAAATGGACTACAAAAGGAGATATGACCAACTAAATAACTTCAGGCCAACATCTAACTCCTCCGTAATTATTGAATGCCCAACTCTTGGGTATCATCCTTCAACAACATTCATTGGTTCATATTGGAACCGAGACTTTAAATCAACTGGTCAGCATCTTTTTTTGCATCCTATGATCAATATCAAGATTAGTCCTCTTCATTTGAGGTCCCATAATTTCCTTTATCATTAATTGGTCATCCATTCCTTCAAACGTTCCTTCTTGGAAGTTACTCCAATGGAATTGGAGATTATTTCCCATTAACCTAAGTCACCCGGTTTGAGTTCGTGTTCAAATTCAACATCCTTGAAGTTCAATAAAGTTCAACCATAAAAAATTTGATAATAAAATTCGACATTAAATTCGAGAAACTATAAAAGTTTAAAATTAAAAATATATACAATAAATTCCAATATATTTATTAATTTATTAATAAAAAATAAAAATTGTGCGAAATTTAAAATGTTATATTTGTATTATGCTATATTTGGAATATATGGACATTTTCCATATTCAAACACATCTTGAAATCTTCAACTAAATCACATTACCATCCCTATTCACTATTTCCCTTCTCTGGGTCCACAAGGCGCTGGCACACTCCCTTGTTGGAAAATGCAATGTGGCATCTATTAATTCAGATTTTCCTTTTTCCTTAATACTTGCTTGTAATTTTTTTTATCTTCTTATGTTTCTTTATTAGATCTTTTCATCGAACAAATATCAAGATCAAAACAGAAAGCACAATGGACACAGATATTAGGCTCCAAGCCAAGGAAAAACCCCTCCAAGGGGAAACTCTGGAATATCTCCTCTTCTTATAGAATTTGCTTCAAATGAGACAACAAAGACCCAAACCCTAGACCAAGTCCTCCTTTTAGCACCAAGTAAGCCCTCCAAAGAGACCTTACAACTAGGTCAAGGTCAAACCAAGTTAGCCAAAGATAAACACTTTTGTACTACACTAGCTCAAAATTTCAGCCCCCTACAACAAAATTTCGGACCTGCAGCCACTGCAGAAATTTCAACCCCTACAACTGCTCCAGAAACTCGCACATGTGAGAGAAAAGTGCCCAAAACTCATCTTCTTTTCTTTGGTAGGGTTTCTCCTTTCTTCCTTGTCCTTCGCTCTTCTTTTTGCTTCTTATTGCAGATCGAACTTGTTGGTTTGTGTCTCAAATGAGATCGAAGATGTATCTATATATAGCCTTTTGAAGAGATCGAATAGCCCCTCTCTAGGCTGACTTGTCTCTAACAGGGTTGAATTGTGCTAGGAGGCTTCCAAGACTTTCTTGACTCAAAAATAAAAAATTTTACAAGGTACATCTTGCCCGGAAGGATCTTATAAACATGATGTTGACTCTCTTAAATCATGACAATAAATCCTATGACCTAACAAACCCTAGAAGCATGAAGAACATGCTTTTACCTAGAAGGCCATTAATAAATAGCATGAAACCCATGTTTTAAAATAATAACTTTTTCTTTTCTTCATTTGTTTGTTACATAAGATACATATTGAAATGAGTATAATAACAATTATGAAGCCCAAAACTAGTTACATTTCCGACAACCCTCCCCTTATCCACATATCTGGGTCAGGCATGGAAATGTTGCCCAGGAGGTTGATGCAACTAAAAGAAAGTTGAAAGCATATCATGGCCACAAGCAAGAAACAAAATAAAAAGAAAGTAATAAAATGCAAAAGATGGTTGAGACATTAAATAAAGCACATGGGCAAAATCCAAGCATGAGCTCTACCCCTTATCATTACGGCCATCACCCTAGTTCCTAGGGCCAATGGTTGCCCCATCACATCATAAAAGGAACCCATGCACTTCCCAACCCCTGGTGGGCGATGAACTACCCCACCATTAAGGGGGTAATAACTACTAGACATCATTCAAAGCATGCTTTCATTTCCTAGAGCTTTGAGCAATAATACAAAGAAAAATCAAGAAAAAGAAAAAGGCAAATAAAGAGGGGTGGGAAAACAAAGGTTAGGGTAACTCATGCATCAACGATTTCTCCCTCCTCACATTTGTACACCCAAGATGTGGATTTCCTCATCATTGCTACCCCTGCGACCATGGCATATGGCTCTCAACCCCCTTTATCCCCATTTGTTCCATCACTATTCACATGCCACCTATTGACTGAAGGATGTACACAAAACATGTCTTTCCCCTTAAGGACTGGGAACACCTAATAGGGTTGTCTATTAGCGACTCCTACCCAGGGAGGTAACACCATTATGAGATCAAAGCCCAAACTTGGAATAGAAGCTCCATATGAAGTCCCAATTTGACCTTGATTAACAAGCTTGGTTCACTTAGATGTACTAATGATTATATGTACCAAATGGTGAAGATGCAGCGTTGAACATTGTGTGTAATTGGCAAGTGATTTTCATCATGGTCTGGGCAACTTAATTGGGGCCCAAGTCTACTAGAGGACCATTATGACACTCTACAGGTGAAGCGTTGAGAGCCATGGGACTCCTATCACTTGCAGACTATGTTGCACGCGTTCCAGAACCCGAGGGTGGGGTTCTTGAACCCGTCCTGGGTTCTCGTCCCCAAGTACCGGATTCGGATACGGGTGCTTCTGAGAAGAACCCATAAGAATAGAGTTCTTCTATGAAGAATCAGGTTCTCCGTTAAAAAAATTTGGGTTCTTTCGTCTTGAAAGGTACGGAAAACCATGATGAGGGTACTTGGAACCCCAAAATTAGGTTTTTAGGGTTCTTTGGGGTTCATTTTAGTTTTTTTTTTTTTTCTTTTTTTTTTTTTAATTAATTTAATGGGTTTCCCCTAATATTCCAGGTAGCTAGTTCTTCCTCTTGTGAGAGGGAGCCTTTGTCCATTCAATAAAGAGAAATAGGTTGGGCTCAAAGAAGGCAGAGAACTTAGTGTACATTCATAGCACACTTTGTCTCATATCTCGAAAAGACCCTGGGTACAAGGAGGGTCCTTTCAAGAGATGGGACCAATACACAGATGATGTTATGTGTGTGGACGTGGAGATACAACCAAATGGGCTTATTGAGCTACCTCCAATTGATATGGATGAGCAAGAACCTCAAGATGAGAGTGATACCTACCTGGAGAGCATGCTAACTGAAGATCTGAGTGACACTGATGACATGGCTTGAGGAAGCCATTGTTCACTATTAATTATTTTTATTTTAGTATTTTAAAATTTCATGTTTTTGTTTGGAGATGCCTTGAGGAAAATTTTGAATGTAGTATGACAATGGACATATATCATAATTCTTATTAATATGTAAACTCCAATTTGTACTTGATATCAAACTAGAAATTTTGAAATTTCATTGTGAATGTTGAATGCTCAATGATGTGCATGTTCAAATATTTAAAGTTTAAATCATAAATATTTTAGTTTTCTTGTTTGAAGTTGAAAAATATACAAATTCATATATATTATAATTTATAAAATATAATATTATATATTATAATATACACCCTGTTTCAAAAAATGATGTACCTATCCCCGTACCCATCCCCGAACCGACGTTTCCTGGCAACATAGCTTGCAGAGCAACAATCCATTCCATGGGCACCTACAACACCCCAGCAGTCTGCACTTTGCCCCTCATTATCCATGAGATGATGCACTTAGATCAGCATGCCCCCAATCGGCTTAGCAATATACACGGGTTTTGGCAGCTAATCTGAGCCCGCATCAATCCATTCCATGTGGACCTACAGCACCCAACAGTCTGCACTTTGCCCCACGTTATTCATGAGATGATGCACTTGGACCAGCATGCCTCTAGTTGGCTTAGCAATATACACGGGTTTTGGCAACTAATCTGAGGTCCAAATGAGGTGTGTCTCACCCCTTGACACATGGGAGGGCTAGCACCATCCTTTGAGCCCTCAACATTGGAGAAAAACCAGCCCATTCTATCACTGTGAGACCCATGAGACACATTTTGTGCCCCAAACACAAAATTGGGGTCCACGGGATGATTGGCATGGAGATTTAGGGGCCAACCCCTAGATCCGGATTTTTGGAGCCCTCTACACTTGACTTGGCACTGGAGGAGCCCAACACATGGCCTAGAAGGGCCTACGCATGCATGAATGATGACATTATCATTTTGATCCGTTTTGTGGGTTATTTCTTATGTTTAACATTAGCTAAGAGGTTGGCTTGTAACCTTGCTTAGTTTTGCCCATCATTTTACAACTTGGAGAGGCTTTTAGGCTAAATTAGAGCTCATTAGATATGTATAAATAAGAGAGAGGTTATTTCACTCTCCCGTCATCATCACTTGGAGAATTAGTGTTAGTTTTCCATTGTTTTATGCTGTTACAATCATTTTAGCCCAATCTTATCTTCAATTAGCAATCAAAGTTAATATTCCAATGATAAATAGCAATTGTAGATAGAACAATAAATGCAATGACAATAAAAGACAATCAAGAGTAATAACAAGAGACACCAACCTTGGTTAAAGACCAGGGGAAAATCCCACAAGAGGGAAAACCCTTCCAAATTCTTCTTCTTATTAGATTGTCATGAAATGTTCAACAGAGAAACTACAATGATCCAATGCATCCACCAAGAGTCAAAGGTCAACAGCGTTGACTTTCCAACAAATCAATATCCAACATCCAAGAGATGAGCCCAAAAGTCAAATCTGGTCAATCTATCAAATCTGTAATTATGGTCAAAGTCAACAACAGTCAAAGATGCCCTAACCAGTCCTAAAGTCAACAACCAAACACCTCCAAAAATGCTCGATCAACTGCCCAAAAATGCAGCATTGAATGTTGGTGAAACCTAATCAGTGAAGAGAGAAAGTCAACTATCAAAATCTATGGTCAAAGTTTGTGGTCAACAGAAGTCAAACTACCCAAAAACCCTCAATTTTTGTGCCAAAGAATGAGGCCTTTATAAACATATCCAAAACAGGTCAAATCAAGTCAGCGAGCTGGTCAAACTATCCCAAACAAAAGTCAACACAAAATTTCAGATTCGCCTCCAAACCCTTTGCACATGTGAGAAGAAGACGATGCAATTTCAGATGTACAAACCAATCAAGAGAGGAGAGAGAGATGTGATGTGATGTTCAAATGAGGTGTGACATTAGGTCTATTTATATGCATTTGAGGAGACCCAATTTGTCTTTAAAGTTGGCCTAAACTTTTGTGCACATGTGACTTTTCACATTAAAAATATATTTTTCCATTACCAAATTAACTTCTTCCAAGGGCAAAGAGGGTCTTCTACGAAAGAGGAAGGTTTCCCAAAGGAGGGAATTTATCCCTGAGCTACCAAATTAACACACTTCTCAGCTAGGGAGAAATTTCTGACTGCATCATATGTCCCATCTCAAATGTTGTCTCTGCTCATCTCTGCGCATCTATTGAACACTCTCGAATCTAAAAGAAGAATTTGACATCATAGGAGAGCTCAAGTTACCACCCTCTATCGAGAGAAATAGGCGAGATCTACTTGTTGCAAGGGCAACGATCACATTTTATCCTATTGACCCTTGACAATAGACAAGATCGACGTAAGGATCACACTTTGTGCTATCGTTTAATGACAATAGGCAAGACCGACATAAGGATCACACTATGTCCTATTGTCTGTTGATACTCCATCTCAATGTTTTAAAACTCCGACTCGGCCGAGCAATGACTCCGACTCCGACTCCGAAACGGTAATGACTCGGCCGGCTCGTTTTCAATGACTCGGTCGTTGTAAAAAATACATTAAATATTTAGTTTTTTTATAAAAACATAATTTTGAAGATTTTAAACATAATTTTTAAGGAGGCTAGAAATGGCCTCTATAAGACTACAACAAAAGTAAACTGTGACGGTGGCCAGACTCCAGTACTAGTACTACTGGCTAGTAGCTACTGCCAGAGGAGCCAAGATCATGTCGATCAATCTCTGGACAATTTGTTACTTGTTTCTAATAAAAACTCCAATGCAGTGAAAAAAATAAGAACATATTCTCATTAGAAAATAAATATGAAATAACTTATATGTAGTATGTACCATATCTCTGACTTCAAATATTGGTCATGTAAGAAACAGATCAATAAGGCAAAAGCTCTTTTGAATTTAGCAAGAAGGTCAGTTACACTTATCCTCTAAGAGCACATTAATGAGCATCCCAAAACGTTATTTATCATTCCCCAAATGTAAGATTGATTCAATTTTAACCTCTGATGGTGGAAACCAAGTACCAGTCTCAGAATAAGTTTGTCAAACTGCAGCACAATAGTAGATGTCATCCCATGCCTAACCCAAATAACAAAAACCCCTCTTACAAATCAACAGCTTCACATTGAGCAATTAATCATATTGCAATAGCTATGGCCAATGACATGTCTCTCAAAGGTTACAAATTGTCTACATGAAGTAAGAAATGAAAGAGATGCATTTATTTCTGCCCACTACTGCAATACTTGAACGACAGAGCTTTCACATGCTGTAATTGGAACACAACTCCTTCGATACGTATCTGATTTTCTCTCTTGAATATTATCAGAGCCAGACAGATTACTCATTTACAAAATTGTCCATCCATTGTTGATATTCTGATGATGACAAATATGATGAAACTCGGCCGTTTCATATCGGACTCGGTCCGTTTCGGCCGAGTCAGCAATGACTCGGCCTTCCGAACCGGGTTATGCACCGTTTTCATGCGGAGGCTATCGAAACGGACCAACTCGGCCGAGTTAATGTTGACTCGGCCGTTTCTTAAAACAATGGTTTGAAATCAATGAATTGTATCATGAATGAGAATTTATGTAAGAAATATCTAATTATATTATATATATATATTATATATATATAATAATAATATATAATTATATATATAGATATATAACGTATCACGAAAGTTCTTGTTTCGGGGTCAACGTGTCCGAACCGACACTGCGAATCCTCTTAATCGACGAAATCCCGATCCACGTTCAGGTTATTTAGTCGATATGGACAGCAAAGGTCTGGAGAAAATAGACATCCCTATCAACCCAAGTGCTTGATCTTGCTTATTTTTCCATTTAGCTTGCTTATCTTCATCTTGAGGTTTAGACTCTTGGCCTGAGGTTATTCTATAAAGACTTTTACTTCTAAGTAAATCCACAATGTAAGATAACCATTGGAAGTAGTTGGTGCTGTCAAGAATAACTAGGCATGGCCTTTCCATTTTAAAAGAAACTGAAGCTGTAGAGGTTGAAATTAAGTGTTCCAATGGAAAGATCTCGAAAAATTAGGCCGATTAAAAAAAACAACTCTAAAAACGGCTTTTGGATGAAAAAGTTATGGCTTTTTGAAGAAAAATTGTTGAAGATGCTGGCGAACGGTTCATTCTCTCCTCCCTACCCAGGTTTGATTCCCACAAGTGACATGTTGAGCCCATATAAAATATATTGTTGTAATGGCTTTGAGCCTTGTTATTGTATGGCCTTGAACCCTGAAGAACATGTTACCCTTGCCTATGTACTGGAGGGTTGGGGTGCTTGGTTACATGGGAAGAAAAGTAATTGCTCCTTTAAATAAGCTTTTCTTTCCTTTGGAAAACTTACAAGGAAACCTCCACACGCTGCCCAAGAAAACAACATGCACGAATACCAAAAAACTGAGAATTAAGACTATAACTTGCTTAAAAAGTTAGAAACAACAGAAAACTGTTGTACAACCCGTGGAACAATGTGTAGTGACTGTACATATATATTCGTATGACTGTATATGGATTTGCATGAATCTATCAATGCAATGATATGGTGTAGCGAGAGAAGGTCTTCTCTGGTGCATGCCTTGGCCAGAAAGACCTCAAATTTGTCTTTAGGAGATAGACTTCAGTTGTGGTGAGTTAATTCCAGTTTATGGGAATACTCATCACGAGTTCATGCGTAGAGTTGGAGCTCCAGTTAAAGAGGAGTCTTCTTCAGTTAACTACAGGATAAATGAAAGTTTTAAATTTAGAAGAGGACGAGTTGGGAGCTTTAGTCCTTGTTTGAAGCAAGGACGAGTTAGATAACATGTTAGAGTCCGTTAACTAGTCAATCACAACTCATGTTCTAAATTTGTAACTTGCCAATTTTAGCATGGATTGAATTAATAAAAGGAGGACAAAGGCACAAAGTTTCATAGTTGTTTTGTGCACGAAGATGTGTGTGAGAGATCCTTGCTGTGAGTGTATACCTTGGAGGAGCCAATACACAATATTGTAGAGAGACTTTCTTGTGCCAATTTTTGCGCTAGGATTTAGGAGGTCTGTCCCAAAGAATAGGGACCATATTGTGCTAGGAAATAGGAGATAAACGCAAGGAAATAGGGCCAGGCAGGCCGCAAGCAAGTAGGAGTTGGATCAAGTGTATGCAGGGTGTTTCAAGCTAGGGTAGTAGTAAGAACAAGTGTGTTCTCAAAGTGAAACAAATTGCCTTGTAAGAGATCTAATTGCTCAAACTCTACGAAAAAGAAGTAGGTTTCCCAGTTGGGTTCCTGAGAAAAATAATTGTGTAAATTTGTGTGCTGTGTTTTATCTTTGTGTGTCTATTCTGCTGCTTATCTCTTGTTAACAAAATTCTATGTCTTGGTGAAAGAAAGTTAGTTTCAGATTGTTCATCTAAGCAACTGTAGAATTTTGGTGAAAAATTAACATTTTGCATGACTGTATGGAAATATGTGGACTATTGTTTTGAACTACGTGTTGCCCTGGAAAGCCTCTTCTTTGGCTGCCTGCTCTCTCTCTACTGTTCAATTGCTCAAGTGTGTTTTAAAAGCCTCTGCCTTGCCTTCTCATTATATTTTAGTGGAGAATCTATTTTTTAAGATTACTCTAAATACAATTTTAGACTCAATTGCTAAAAATAAGACTTCAATTTTTTGCTAGAATTACAAATTAGAATTGCTTTTCCAAAATTAGAATTACTTTTTTGAAAATATCTCAGACTACTTGCATGTTCACATTGAACATGTGCATAAGTTCTTATCATAGTTATAATTCTCAACACTCCCTCTTAGTGAGGAAGGAATTCTGCACCAATCCAAGTTTGTCTTGGAGAAGTCCTCCTCAAATTTGGAAGCAAGCTTGTTCATCTTAGTTTCTACAGACACTGATACTTGCTTCTGTTGCTTCCATTTACCCTTCTTCTTCTCTAGATATCGTGATGCATAATGACTGTGCCTATGACAAACAAAACACTTGATTTCACTCAAGTCCTTCTTCACTAACTATGAGGTTAACTCCTCCCTCTTTCCCTTACCCTTGCTAGGTCCTTTACATCTGCTCTTGTTTAATTGACCAAATAGAGCTAGGTTTTCATCACCACTTTTTTTGCAAGTCTTTGACTCCATTGGAGTCTCCTCTTGGATGCAATCATCCCAAAGCCTCTCAAAGTTACGAAAGTTTTCTAGAGTACAAATGCCTTTGACAAACAGTTCCCATGAAGTTGGGAAACTATTCAGTGCCATGTTCTCTAACTCAACATTTGCAACATTCTGCCCAATTGCTTTAAGCTGATCACAAATCTATGTGATCTTCATAAGGTAACTGGTGACTGTTTCTGATTTGGTCATCTCTATGGATCTAAGTTTGTTCATAATACCATCTTCCTGCTTATGTTTTGGCTCTAGAAAAGACTATCTTGGGCATCAAACATCTCCTTTGCCATTATCTTCTCAGATACATGAGGGATCAGATGGTACTTTATGGCATCCAAGATCATCTGCTTGGTCTTTACTTCTTTTTTGTTGTGAGCTACCAAGTCTTGCGGATCTGTAGGCTATGTCACACGGTTCGAGTTCCGACAACGATTAAGTTCGATTCGAATTCGAATTTTCCGATCAGGTTCGAATGAGGTTCGACATTAGGTTCGACTATACATATTTTTCAATATATATATATATTATTATAATATATATATAATATGACAAAATAATAAAAATTAAAATCGATCCATAAACACATGAATACAAATTCTTATTAGTAAACATACATGAATAATGTAATCATTCTAACATCTAGTTAAATATAAACATACGCAATAGTGGTTTGCAAAAAGAAATGACATAATTTTCAGTCTTCAAAATTTAAATGAATGTCAAATACTAGTAATCTTTTAAAAAATCACAAAATCAAAACATAATCAAAATTTAAACATACACATTACAATACAACTATATTAAGAACTCATTGTAGGACATCTTCAAATTTCAAATTTTAAATATCATCAAAGTCATCAACACATGGAATTCCATCATTTGGCTCATCTAGTGAGTCACCATCAATGCTAATATAATAAGGAAGTCATAAGGACCATTGCCAAGTAGTTATAATCCATAAAATTGTTCTAGGAAATCCAAAAACATAGATAATCTATACTTATGGCCTACTTGTATGATCAAAAAGCTCTAAATCATCATGTGCAGATGGCATAGTAAAGACACTAGAATGGTGATCATCAAAGTCATCAATAGATGGAATTCCAACATTTGGCTCATCTAGTGAGTCATCATCAGTGCTAATATCATCTTCTTCTAGCTCTATATTAGCATCAAACCATGGCTGGTAGGAACTAGATGCATCTTTGGCCACACTACTCAAGGCCAACTTCAAATTACTGCGAACATAAACAAGGTCTTCCAACCTTGTAGATAATAATTTGTTTCTTTTCTTGGACTGGATATGGTTAAAGCTACTCCAGTTCCTTTTACAAGTAGAGGCACTTGATCCCTGGCTCAAAATACGAATTGCAAAACGTTGCAATTCAGGAGTCTCTGATCCATAAAACTGCCACCATCTCCCTGGAGGAATATTGGGCCTATCTTGTACTGCACTAGGCCTTGCAAATATTCCCTCTTCCAACCTGTATGCTCGGAGCTGCTCTTTAATTCTCCTGCATTCTTCTAGATCAGGGACCAACCGTTTAACTGCATCATAAAGGCCATTTATGACTTCTGCATCATTTGTTCTTTCTATCCCAAAGAGTCTAGGATCCAAATAACAAGTTGCTGCATGTAAAGGACTATGCAACATCTTCCATCTTTCATCAATCATCTCCCATATCGCAATGTACTCATTTTCCTCATTATTAAAAGATTTTGCAATGGCTTCTTTAGCACGATCCATGCCCTCATAAACAAAACCCATGGAAGGGGTATCACTATCAACCATGTGAAGCATATCAACAATTGGTTCACATACTTTTAAGACCTTCTGAGCATTGTCCCAAAAAGCATTCCCTAAAATCACATGTTCCAACTCCTTTCCTTTACCTTCCTTTGAAAGATGAGACTTTTCCCACTCATTGTTGCAAAAAACACCTCTTATACTCCCTTTTTCTTCAACTAGCCTTTTGATAGTAATATAATATGTGGCAAACCTGGTGTCACAAGGTCGGAACAACTCTCTAGATGCATTATTCCTGTACAAGCTCAATGTGAGTTGATGGTTAAATATGAAGTGAGAAATTTGTTTCCCCCTCCGAGCTGTCTCGTTAATCCATGGAAACTTTGCTGAGTCATGTAACAATAAGTCAAGACAATGAGCAGCACAAGGTGTCCAATATATTTTTCTGTATTTATCCATGATCATTTTTTCTGCTCTGACACAATTTGAAGCACTATCAGTTATAACCTGGATCACATTTTCTTCTCCAACCTCAAGAATAGCTTCCTCTAAAATCTTGAAAATAATTTAAGAGGTCTTCTTATTCCCTGATGCATTAACTACTTTAAAAAAAAGTACCCCTTTAGGGCAATAAACCAACACATTAATAAGAGGTCTATGATTCATATCTGACCAATCATCTGATAAAAGTGTGCACCCTGTTTCCTTCCAAGAGTCTTTGATCTTTTGCAAATTGTTTGTAACTCTTTCTTTTGACCTCTTCAAAAGAGTGGTCCTTATAGTTTCAGAACTAGGGGGGACATATCCTTTACCAAAACCTGCCATCATCTTACACGCATTGATAAAGTAAGGGCTTCTTGCCACATTAAATGGAATTGTAGATTCAAAAAACATATCAGCTACAGCATCATCAACTTCTTGTTTCTGCATGGGCTTCCAAAGAGAATTTAATATAGCTGTCCCACTTGATTTACCAGTCTATGACTGAGATGAACTCCCAACACCAACCGTGCTTGAAGAAAGTGCAGAAAATGAATTGTAATTCATTGTAATTTATGTTTGAACACGTTGTCTTTTGTTTTCGTTCATTTTCTTAGCCTTTTGTATGTTGTCATAATTTTTCTGAAGTGTCTCCTTGAGCTCTGCAGACACATTCTTGCAACTTTCAACGCCACCTCTTTTGCCATTAGTGACAGAAAGTAAGTGGTCCATGACTCTAGTTAAAGATCTAAAAAACTCATTATTACATAGCTTGCATTTCAAATGCCTCCCATGAGGCCCGTCCAATTTCTCCGCATATTTTCATCCTTCTGCCGTTGACTTTGGAGGTGCCATGACAAATATGTTTGCATTTTTGTTGGCAATGGCATATTAAGATTAAAATTTAAATAAATGATAAAATAGTGAAATTCAAATACAAATAAAACTTGATATTTTGATTAAAAAGTAAGAAGTAAAAAAATCTATTGAATCATAGTAGGTCCTAGGATACATGGTTTTGCACAATTTTCTTTTACTTCTCATTCTCTATTTAGTGAGATTGAATGCCAATCCTCAAGCAAGCACAATTTTCTTTTACTTCTCAGTCTCTATTTAGTGAGATTGAATGTCAATCCTTAAGCAATCATTAAGTTCAATAGCAGCCAACTCACAAACCCACAATGTTCACTATGCAAATGGAGATGCATGAAATATTCAAGGAGATAAGCTTATTTTCTGATCAAGGTGAAACTTTGAAAGTGACATAACTTCAGCCTAACAATATGTTTTTTTAATATAAATTCTAATTTGAGTTTAGACAAATTTTAAATCTTCCTCCTATATTTTTTCACAATCACTAGTGAATATTTTTATTATAAAAGGCTCTAGCAAAATTTGAGAGAGGAATTATACTTTATGACTGTCATACTATGACACAAAAAGAACTGAAATTAATTAGACACTAAAGTTTAAAACTACATCAGGCTCTGCTAAATACTAATGCTTTGCTCCTGAGTACAATACAGTGCAGCTGATACATGAAAAATCCATTAAAAATCCACACATTAAAAATCCATGAACAGAGGGTTTGCAAATTATTTTGTTATTGACTGGATTGCCATTGTATTTCTAAGAGAAGGCTCACTTCAGTGCTCGTTCACAGAAAGACTGCATTTGATTCTGAGACAAATAGTAATGGTTTTCACTCTGAAATTTAGGAAACTGCGTGTAGGGATCAGATTGAAGAACAAATAGATACCCATCAGATATCGGAGATTAGACATTAAAATGCCTTTTTAAAAGATGAGAAATGAAATATGGATGAAGAAAATCTGGAATGACATCTCCAAGATGAAGAGCTGTCTATCTAAAACTTTCGTCGTATGGAAGATAGATCGTGGCATGTGTAGGTTGCATAAATTTCTTAATTATTTCCCTAATTTTTAATGGGTTAAGAACTGTATCTCAACTGTAAACTGGAATAGAAACCCTGTCTTCATTAGGCTAGAACCCTGATAGGGTGTTTGGCTTATCTTTTAATATTGATCACTTCTAAATCTTATTACAAACATATAGAAGTTATCAAAACTGGAACTGTATTGCAGCTGGGGAAAAAAGCCATATATATTATAAACAATGCATAAAATACTCAAATTTTAATAAAAAGATTATACATTTATGTACATCATTGTGCAAAACCAAATCATTGGACATCGAATATGCAAAGTTTGCTGATGTATATATCATGTAACTGTAAGGGTGATAGAGCAAATTCGCACCAAATTAAGCTTAAAGCAGGGTTTGGGAGAGAGGTCTGTTAATTTTTGTTTTCTTTCTGGTTTCTAGGCAGAAACTGCTGTTGGTTGGTCAGCTTTAGGAAAAAAGCAGCTCTAGTTTGGTTAAGACAAAACCAGTTCCAATTCGGTGAATGGTTCAGGCTAAAAAAATGTGAACTGGTCTTGATTGACTGGTTCTAACTTTCAAAGGATTTTATTTCAGAATACTCTAATATGGAAGGAAATAGGAATAAACAAGAGATATTTCCCCACCTGTTTAGTTGCAATCAAAAGTTCATCACAAAACAAGTGGGGAAGAATAGGAGGGATTTCCCAATTTCAAAGAGGATCATAAGCATTGGAGTTAAAACTTAAAAGAAACGAATCTTACAGACTAATGCAGAGATACCTTGTAGCCAATTTACACAGTTTTCTATCAGCAGGCTTTGTTATACTTTTCTAATGATGAATATGAGAAACAAAGAAAACTGCTGACAACGTGATTACTTGATTCTTTTACTTCTCTCCTTTGAGAATATATTGGCCCGGATTTTCTATAGATATGCAAGAAAAATGTCCACATGAAATGGTTTGACTCCTCTATTCACTGGTTTTCTTCACTTTTTTCTCTTTTGTATTTGGCATGAAAATTTGAAGATTGTACGTGTCTGATTTGAAAACTCCTAAATTAGGCCATAAATCCTAAATAACTCCATTTGTTTTGAACAAGTTTAGAAACACAGCTTATGGAATTTTCTTGTTTCGTGTACAATATTTCCCATTTTTTGTGATTATGGTTTCAATAATCCTTTCAGTATTGTGTAAAAACGAATATTTCAGAAGTGATGTGGCTATAAACTTATCAAGTGACCTTATGCACCTCAAAGCCAAAGAGATGAGATGATAGTATTGGAATATCAGAAACTTGATGATATAATCTACAAAAAATCATGGAATTAGACGTCCGTTCAGAAAAAAACAAAATACTACAAGGTAAAGATGTAGTTGAGAATTTTAACATCAAGTGGGCCGGTGATGCAGGACATGTGGAGGTCATCCACGCTTGACCTGAGCAATACTATCATGCAAACGTAGGTTATTTGATCGAGTGCAACTGCATAACTTACTCTGACTACAAGTACCCTACAGGCTATAGGTCTCGAGTGCTTTGGAGAACCTTAGCTGTGATATAACAGTGCAAATAACGCACAAATAATATCTATTGTATGTTTCTACAGAGTATGTATGGGGTTCTGAGTCCGACAAAATTTGCGATTAAGGCCAGGGAACAAATGCATTCACAAAATCTACTGAAAATATCGGTGATAAGAGAAAACTTATAACTTCTGACAATGACAACCATGATGCATAATGCTAAGAAAATAAATTATAAATCTCTATTCACTATAATTTGTAAATAACGATTTTGATGGAAAGAAGTCTATTGGGAGCAAAGTCGTAGACTATAACTATAACTTATTATATGATGGACCAGATGGCAGAGGGTCGAGACTCGACAGTACCTGGGTCCTGTGTTACGTGTAACATGTTCTAGTCGTGCACATTGCAGTCAACGCCGAAGCTCGAAGCCAAAGCTCGAATGGAGGGGCGTGCAACAAATCACGATTCACACTACGTGATTGCACAACCTACGATCACACCGATCTCCTCACTTCAGTGCTGCAGGACCACATCAATCTCCTCAAGGCTCACACTGCGTGACTGCACAGCGTATCAAACGCACATCAATATGCCAATACAAATGCTCTGCTCAATACTCCCGACAGCTTGTGCCAAAACCTTAGAGCGCCATCGTTTATAAATAAAAATTTGGCGGGAAGCATTGGAGAAAAGCAGTATGCGGCCCATGGTATTTCTCGTAAACAGGCAAATAAATCGTCAAAAAAACTGGCGAACCCTAAATCGAACCTCAAGAAATTCGATTAAATTCGCTTTCAGTTTTGAATTCGATTAGGTTTGCCTTCGGGTTCGAATTTCAGGTTCGACGAACCTGAATGAATCTCAAATTTTTTTTAAGGTTCGTCGAATTTCGAACCTGAACCTTCAAATTCGACGAACCCTATGACATAGTCTGTAGGTGGAGCCTTGACGATATCCCAAAGATCATTCTCTTTTAGTAAGATGGTAAATCTTACTTTCCATGCTATGAAGTTCAGGGCATCATTTAATTTGTCCTCAAATTAGAGACTCGCGGTTGCCATCTCTGAGTTCTATTACACAAACTCCCTCCCCACCCCGCACCCCCTCACCCCTCACCCACCCAAAAAGAAGAAAAAAAAAACTCTGAAATTCTCTCACTACTAGTTCTTCTTCCAATCAGTAGATTTAAAGGTGCAAATCCATGAGAATCTCAATCAAAGATCAAACTCTGATATCATGTTAGGATTTCAAGTCCTAGGTGACTAATGTCCTTATGATCTCAATCAAACAAGTAGATAGTTGAATTTAATTAATGTTGAAATCTACTTTCAAACCATAACATCAATCACATATATTTGGAAATTAAACAACAGAAGGATACAAATTAATTTCACATACACAAGTAATTACTCCTTCAAATATGCTTTTCATTCCTTCGAAAAAACTTACAGGGAAACCTCCACAGGCTGCCCAAGAAAATAGCATGCATGGATACCGAAAAGCACTCTAAATTGAGGTTGTACAACTTGCTGAAAAACCTAGAAACTGTACAAAACTGCTATACAACCCATGGAATAGTTTGTATTGTCGTATGATTGTATAGATTTGTACATGGACTTTTGTATGATTGTACGAATATGTACAGAGTGTTGTGTTTGTAATGTCCCAAGGGAATTTTTGCCCTTAGGGTTATAAAATCACAAACTAAATTGACTAATTTCTCACAGTCTTTCTTTTAGTTTTAAACAGATAAGGAGAATCACAATCACGTAGCCAAGCAGTAGGTTTACACAAGTCTTCAATAGTCCATATTAGTTCCAATAGGGCTATTACACCATAACAATATCAATAGCTTCAATATAGACATTGATAATATAGTTGCAACAACAATTAAACCCTAATCAATCCAACTGTCTCTACTATCAACTTACAAGGTTGTCTTCAGAAGTAGTTCAACCAAACGTTTGCTTCAGCTACCTTAGTGATGCTCCATTGAGCTTGTTGACCAAATGTGTTGATTTTTTGTAGCATCGGGATGTATTCTCGTATGCCAAGAGGCCTGCTAAGTCGGCCAAAGAAAAATATACAAAATGAAAATTTAATTTATTAATTTTGGTTTTCATGTAGGCCCTAACTATCAAGTCGGCCCAGTGAAGGGGTAGTCACACCATCTAACTAGTATAAATACAAGATGACCTCTTCCACATTCGATTATCACACTTGTGAGAACAAGCAAACCTAAGAAGAAGCCGCAGATCTTCAAGAACAAACCACAACTAGGAGAAGGATGAGTTAGAGGTTTGAAACTTCTGTCTAAGGAAGACAAGAGGCTGAGTTTGTCTCTCCAAGAACGAGACTGAGGTTTTGTGCTAAGAAGGAGAGGTTGGACGTAGTGTTTCTTGTCTATTTTATGAATTTTACCTTGACTGAGATTTGTTTTGTCTAAAGAAGAGGGACGAAGCCCTAGATCAAGGCTGAAAGGCCTCAGATCAGTGGTTCAGGAGGGCTATGACCTCTAGAAGGCCAACCGAGGCAGAAAATGAAGGTCCATAGCTGAGGGAAGCATGTTTGAGGCGAGCTTGTAGGCCTAGAAGGGGTTGAGACTCGAGAGGCCTCAAACTTTTATGAACAGGGGTCGGAGGTGCCTTAGATTGTGGAGAGGGCAATGGGATGGGGTTTGAAGACTATTGTTCATTGTAGAAGATTGATGAGTGTTGATATGAAGTCTGCTTTGGTTAAGGAGGACTAAACAACTAGTTTCGAGGCTGGTAAATATAATTAATTGAAGACCCTATTGTGAGTAGTTGAGTATACAAGGCCCTGAAAGGAGCCATTCCGTGTGAGTTAATGAGGCAAAGGTTTGACTTGTATCTTTGACCTGATTTTGGCATAGATTCTGTTTGGTCTAAAATGCAAATGCAAATTAGAGTTTCATTTACTATCAATTTCGGTAAGTAAACTTTGAGGATCATCCAATATATATGGACTTAGAGACAAACTAAACTAAGCTAGGTGAAAAAATGCCAAAGCTCCCTTACAGGAGGTTTTTCATTGGGATCTCCAACACCTATTTAGTCATTTAATCCAAATGAAATCTAAAGACATTGTGACAAGTGTAAGAAATATTGAAGCTCCCTTACAGGGGACTGTTCATTAATATTTCTAATTATCTTAATCAACAAATTATTTAAACTAATGAAATTAAAGCACTTAAACCTAATTTAGATTGATTGCATGAAATATCAAAGCTCTCTTACAAGAGACTATTCATTTATATCTCAAGCATATGAATCATAAACTTAAACTAATGAAATCAAACATAACAAATCAGATTTTTCGAAAGAAACATTAATACTTTCTTACGAAAGGTCATTCGTTAATATTTCAAACATATGAACCAATAATTTAATCTAATGAAATTCACAAACAAACATAAAATGAAAGTTTACCAATACAAAACGAGCATGCAAGTGAGGCAATGGGGGCCCTCCATAGCTCCACAAGCACACCTAGAAAGAAGTCAAATGTAGAAGAAAATCCAATCCACTTTATTTATCATCAATTGCAAATTGCAATTACAAGCTCCAAGTTCTACATTCCAAGAGGTCCTAAACTCTACATTACAATGATTGTAAAATCTAAAATTACAAATGAAGGACTAAGTTTCTAAATTCTAAAAATTAAGATTACAAATGAGGGAGATAACACTCCTATTTATACAAAAGTTATGATAACAAACTCACAAATGTGGATCCACTATTTCCTCTTCAAATCCACATATCTCTCAACCAATGGTGACACATAACCCTATCCTCCATGATCTTCTCCATGAGGTCCATGATCTTATCCATGAGGTCCATGATCTCCTCAAATTCGAATTTGAACATAGAGTGCCACATAAGGGTATAAGTATATGGATATTATTTTCTAAAGTTTAACCACAAATTCTCT